>SJRY01000180.1:0-24748 GCA_011319805.1 Macrocybe gigantea
AAGATCTGGGAACAGAGGTTAGAGAGACACCGGACAAGAACGCTCTTGTCAGAATCGTACTCTGTTGCATGTCATTTTCTGTGTAGTTGAGGAGATGGTGAGCTCCCTTTTTCGGTGTTTGACAATGAGTCCCTGCTGTCCGTGCGGTAGGGCATGGCGGAACTTACCGCCCAAGGCTGGTATAACTTGATGGTCAGCGGATCGCTGGGGAGCGTCTCTGCGAAGAATCGTGACTTGAAAATCATCATCTTCCTGTATTCTGATGCAGCGGACAACCCGATGACGCCTGGATGTCGTCGACGCTTGCTCTAAGTAAAGAGCTGGCAATACGTACAGTTGACTCACCTGCGCCGATCACAATCACGCTCTTTTCTTTGTCAATTCTGTCATGGCAGAAGGGAAACGGGTCAGGAATAGATAGGAGAGCCGGCGAGCAAGCCTCAAGTCTGGTTAAGTATGTTCCGCCTCTTCGCAGGGTATCATCGTGATCTCAATGAATAAGGAACCAACAAACTAGAACGGTGTATGACCACGATGAAATATTAATCAAAACGTCGATATGGATAACTTGTTTCAGGCATATATACAAGATTGGTATGATCTATAGTCCACGGAAACCGACGGCGTTACCGCTTTTATCGGAGTCTGACGGCTCGGGCAAATTTCTTTCGGCTTGGTGCCTGTATTGGTCTGGGCAGCATTCAGCTTGCTCAGCCTTTTCGCCCTCGCAAAGATGCCCACTTCCTGATCTCTAATAAAGTTGAAGATGACCATTGGCCAGGAGGATGGATGCGAAGGTAAGGTGTCGTAGAACTCGGGCGCTAGGGCTCTGAGAGCAGGAAGCTTTGTCCAGGCCACGAAGGGAAGTCGTGGTGTTCGTGTGATATCCAACCTATTACATTAATCCGAATTGAGATCTTGTGTCCAAAGAGAGAGCTATAGCGTACATTGTAAGCCAAGACATTCAGCGGCCCGTAATAGCTGAAGGTTTCCTGTTCCATGCCGTCCCAAGATAGTGTTCAGCGATGAAATGTCCAGCACACGGATGCAGGCTTCCGGCAAAGAAGCTGCTCATGAGAAGGTAGATGAACGGTGTCGTGCCAAAGTTGACGATAAGGATGTAATCGAAAACGATCTGAACGAAGACGTTGAGTAAATGCCATTTGTTAGTCGCTGGCTGCGGAAAAAGTCGGGCGGAGGGCATAAAAGAAAATCTGGAAAGTGCTATCTTTCCGTCAGATGCATGCCAAGGGACGTGCCAAGGTCTTCTTACGCAAAAAAGACTTTTCCTAGCACATTGTTCAAGCAGATGAGCTCCAGACGCGTTGGAAGGTCAGTGTCGATGCCGTCTTGGCCAAGGAATTTGTGATGCTCTATGTGGTAACCCTGCATGGCATGTTACAGGGCAGCTTAATGGAAGACAAATCACGCTCACTTTGAAGGCGGCGGAATACGGGATGCCGATAGGCAGGTTGGCAAGTATTGCCAGGAGCTTGTTCGGCGCGACTCCCGGAAAAGCCAAGTTGTGTGTGATCTCGTGGATGGCAAGGAACAGGTTGTGGTTTGCGGTTCCCCCGATGACATACGCCGCGATAATAAACGTCCATGAGACCGGGGGGTGTTCCGAAGAGTATGGCAGTGCCAAGTTGAAGGGCCACGACGGCGAAAACGATATATTTTTGTGAGAGGTTCATAGCCCATCAGTTTCGTAACCTGCAAATTGATATTCGCGGATTAGCAATATGGTTTACAAGGCACAGGAGTTGTTGCGGCGTATGCGTTTGGTGGGTTGGTCAAAGGACGCACTTCGGGATGGGCCTTCATGATAGCCATTCGCCTGCTCCTGTGTGGCTCCTCTGTCATTAACCAGAGGAAATCGGAAGGGTCTTGAGGAAGTCCCGGATATACGGACGCGTCGGTGTCTATAAGGTCGGAATGTGCGGCGTGGGATCTCTTGCCCTCGGAGAGGGACTCTGCTCCTCGAAGAGGCTAAAGTCTACGATGAAATGTCATATTTCAATCATTTCAAAAAAAAAATGAAAAAGCATAATAGTTTACCTATGGCCATGAATGTGATAGGGAGGCTACAAGATGCCTCATAACCTGAAGAGACTTTGTCAAAAGTCTCATGTTAAAGCAGAAATTACGTAACACAAATATCTCCGCTCCTCGATGAACGCGTCCCACATTCGACCGTTGCGGCAAAATCTATAACGCCTGCTCAATTTACTAACCTCGTATACGATGCACAACGTCTTTGGAGAGTTAATCTAAGATAACCCTTTTTGCAAGTGGCTTCATTGCACTCCGTTCAGGTAAATCACGTGATCTAAATTGCCTGTAGAAGGTCAGGCCACTCTTTGCAGAGTGCCCAGCACAGTAGCGCGCAATTCGCCCAACTGCGCATCTTGTTCGTCAACCATCATCACGTCGGCGGTTTCCCTCATGTCGATGACCGCCGACACACACTCGTTCTCACCGCATCTCATGGCTTCCGACTTGGGTCTTGATCCGTCCGATCCACTGAACCTCCTGCTGCACAATACAACCCAGTCCAATAGCGGTGACTCGTCGATGGACGATTCCTCCTGCGAAGGCACGAGTCCACCCAACTGGTCAGAACTTTCTGCGCTCTGGCCCGAGAATGAGCCGACGACAGCCAAGCCGTATCCGGACGCCATGGAATTCGTGGACTTTGCGTCCTTCCAGCCGGGCATGGACTTCAACCCGACGATGTCGATTGAACCTAGCGCACTCCATTTTGATTACGCGAAATATGGAATTCAAGGATATTCTTATAACCTGCCTGTGCAAATGTTCCCCAATGAACCATTACCTACGCCATTCCCGTTTACATTCCAGCCTCTCATCAAAAACGAGGGATCCTCCCTGTCTGTACCATCCGAGGCAAACCATAGGAGGTTAAGCGTTACTTCGTCTTCCTCATCTTCGGCATCAGCCATGTCTCCCTCCTCAGACTCTATATCGAGTCCCACAATTTCAGTTGCAACCCACTCTTCAGATGTGCTTCAACCCACGAATGAGATATCGACGGCAACAGCTCTGAATGATCCTGCTGCCGAAATTGCTGAGAAAGTGCGCAAAGCCGCGGGTGTCATGCTCGCCCTTCCTATGAACCTTCAAGGCGTGGACGTCAGCCAACATCTTTCCGCTCCTTGTATGTTCTGGTTTTCCTGCAATGAAAATGAAGCTCATTATTTCTTCGTTAGCCCCCAATGTCCCCGCTCCGCCTCCCAAATTACCCATTCCCCGTCTTGCACGCCATCCGTCTCAATCCGTGAAATCTTCATCCACTGTTTCGTCTGCTGCATCGACGCCACCACCGTCTACCCCATCTCCCCCGCCGACGTCTTCCAATTCCACACCATCACCGCCTTCCTCCCAATCGCAATCATCAAATCACACCAACGCATCTACCATCCAATCTCGGCCGAAGACCAGCCACACCACCATTGAGCGTAGATATCGGACGAACCTCAACGCTCGTATCCAAAGCCTTCGCATGGCCGTACCCGCTTTGCGGGTTGTGGAAGACCGCGAAGGGAAGAAGAAAGCTCCCAACAAGGTCCTTGTCAACAACGGCAAAGTTGAAGGAACTGTTTTCTCCTTCGGAGGTGTAGTTGACGTCGTAGATGAACGAGGGTTCGTCGATGGCGTGAAGGTCGCTCGCAAATGTAGCAAGGCCAACGTGCTTGGAAAAGCTGTTGAATACATTAGGGTGCTCAAGAAACGCGAGCTTCGTCTGAAGGCCGAACAATCCGGCCTCAAGTCCTTGATTTCTGGTCTTGTAGGTGGGCCAGCACTGTTGCGAGAGTGGGAAAGGGAGTGGAAGGAGAGATTCGGTGGCGAGGAGAAGGATGAAGTCGAAGGTGAAATGGATGGAGAAGGTGACGACGACGACAGCGATGATGAGCAGGATGACTTGGATGATGAAGTTGGTAGGAAGAGAAAGAGAGTCAAAGCATCGCCCCCTGCTCCTTTGGCCAAGAAAGAGAAGGATAAGAGGTCCGTTCAGGAAACGAACGGTGCGCCGCCGGAAAAGCGCAAGCGGGGCCGACCGCGCAAGGTCATCCCCCCTGCTGTGCCTGTCGGCTCGACGTTGTCGATTTCGGTCGAGCAGCAGGATCAGGATCAAAGCATGACGGATACCTCCTCACAAGATGAAGCGCAACAAGAGCCCCAGCAATACCTGCTGGCTGTCTTTGCACTGTTCTCTTTCTTCAATTCCCCGATCGCGACTTCAAAACCGTCTACGCCACATGTCCACACCGGGGTGGTCCTCAATGCTTCGACATTGCCTGTTGTTGAGGAGTCGTGGGGCTTTAAGGACTACATGCAAACGTTCCATTTGTTGGTTTCGTTCTTGATCCTCGTTAGCCTAGCGTCTAAGTGGACAGGGTACGGCTCTACAAACACCAAGGCCTTATCTCTATTCCGTTTCGTTGGGCTCGCAAAGAGTGCAACCAGGCGCAGGGAAGATTGGGTCAAGTCAGGAGAGAAATACATCCTCAGCGGTAATGCCCCTTCCTGTCTCATTGCAACAGTTTCTTACTCTTTTTACCTACAGCTGAACAGTCTAACCGTCGTCGCGTACAGATTTATTACAATATCTGTTCTCTACCGAACGCCAGTGTTGAGGACACGGTAACTGCTGCCCTTGTTCTCTATGGTGTGACTGGCCTCTTTGGCAGTGTTGCTAGGACCAAGGCGCGGGCCACCTGGAACGCTTGTCGGTCCAATGCCAATGCGCGCCCTTCACCCATTTATGAGGCCATGGTCCTGGACAACATGGATATCGACGAGGCGGCAACTCGTCTAACGGAGCACGCCAGGATCACGAGGGCCCCATCTACAGACTCACCCCTCCATGTCCTCGGCTGCCTTTACATCAAGGAGAGAATGCGGAAGCACCTCGGCTCGCTGTTCATAGAGGACGTCCATGCAGACGGCAATAGCATTGAGGACAAGGCGTCCTACGATGAAGAGATGACGGAGAGGCGGCAGACCGTCGATGCCGCGAAGGAACTTGATGGGCAGGTCATGGAGCTCGGACGCAACTTTGAGCGCGTCTGGAAGCTGAACACGGACATGCTCGTCGGCTTATGCGCTCGTCCAGCAGACGAAAGCGAGGACAACGAAGGCGGAGAGCCCAACAACGACGTCGAGGCTCTGCTCTCCGCTATCGTGCTATGCAGGCGCGTGTTTGCGACGAGCGCGCGGTGCCACGGCCCGTCGGGCCTGTTGAGTCCGCCGCCCAGTCCTCGACGACGCGACACGAGCGATGTGGCGAAGCTGCGGCAGATCCTTGGCAGTCGCGTGTTTGAGCAATCGGATGCGCTCGAAGACGCGAGGGACCGCGCTGTGGACATGATTGTAGGCCTGGAGAGGAGGAGCGTAGGCTTAGACTAAATCTTGAAAGCTTGAACCTTGGATAATAATACTCTACGTAGATTAGTGTACACGTCGGGAAACTGTATATCGAGTGATATTTACCTCTATTTATCTGTGCACTTCAATGAACTTGTTCTCGAATTACACGAAGCTCGTCGTGTTGCGACGTAAAATAGACCCTGCATTCGTCATATTCGAGTTTTTAAGACCTAAGCGATTTCTTATGATCGTGACAAAATAACCGCGATATTGACAATGGCAGTCAGTCCGAGATCCATGATTTCGCACCGTTTGCAGGAAGATAGCCTAGCATCTAACCAACACTCCAGTGAAACCCAATGACTCTTCTCTTGGTGCACAGGCTGCCCATATGTGTCTCAGCATTGGAGATGGCATGTTGATGCAGCTGACGTTATTGTTTCTGGTGTATGCTCGTCCAATAACACTGGTTGTGGCGGCGATTGTTTTCGAACTGCTCATTTGTCAAGCTGCTGAGATGCTGACGCACGGCCCTGCGCACAGTCCGTCGCCATATCGCACCAAGGTCCGACCATACACATCGTCACAGATTTGTCCTGGTGCGTTATTATTTCTATCTGGCCTCCGCGGTCTGGTCACTCATTTGCAATACCCTTTCCGGCTATCAATTGTCTTCGCATTGGCCTTTAGCTGGCCCGCCCTCTTCCCCATATTTTAGTACATAAGTGCGACGGAATGCCATTGATGACTTCGTCAAACCTACATTCTACCAGCCTTTCTATTTTCTTGCTCTCTCGAAACTTCGCAGCTGCTCATCTCGCTATTCGTGACCATGTCCCACAGGAACATAAACAACGTCACTGTAGACGATCGCGACACATACTGGGTCAGCTATAGTAAAGCCAAACTGGATCCTGGCGTCACGTTCCTGAATGGCTTCGGAATATCGGTCTGTCTCGACGCTGGCGCGCACCATCACTTCTCGGGTATAAGAATGTTGATTGTGTACAAGAAAGGCGAACCGTTCCACCGCTTCGTATGTGTTTATCGTCCGTTCTACGTAACGATATTCTAAACTTATATTTGCAAAAGAGGGTCAGGGATAGCCTCAGCCCCGAGGCATTCACGTCGGCCAAACCCATCCAGATGAGCCACCGTCAACGTCTCCTTGACCATGCTCAGACTATGGAGTCTCGTGCTGGGCGACTTCAACAAGATCTGAAGCGGTCGAGCTTGCCACTTTATGTCGTGGTATTCGAGATCGTGGAATCCAAATGCTTCAATCCTAACGGTGGACGTGCGCGTCTCATCGAGCTTACGCCGTTGACAAGCTTTAAATATCACCCTCCCTACTGCGTGGCATACGACCGAAGCTTTTCCTGTACCCCGGAAGCGCCTGCAGTCAAGCTGTATTTGCAGTGTGATCATTTCTTCGGAGAAACGGACGCATCCCTCTCCGGTGCTGACATCTTCTACTATCTACGGCAGCCCGCGTTGTTGCATAGTCTCCGAATCCTCCCTGTATCGCGAAACCCGCGCACTCGATCCCCGCTTCCGCCAAGTGTTGTGCAGCGCATCGCGGAATGCGTCATCGACGACAGTTCAAGTGGGTGGAGGAAGACACTGATATCCATTGCGCTTGTCTGCAAGACATGGACGTGCGCCATCGAGGTTTTCCACATGAGAAAGGACGGTATTCGTTTTGATCTTCCTACTGCAGCATCCGTTTATCGATCTTTGGCGATGAACCCTCGTTACGGACAACTGTACCGGCACTTGAATCCAAGGGCATTCGGCGATTATTATCTACCCGAAGCGATGGAGGAAAGATGTGTCAAGTTCGAACGTGACTTCCTGGGTATAATGAGTCTGACCCCGAACCTCGTCACGCTCGGTCTATCCCCCATACATCCCTCATTGCACCCTTATCTCGTGCGTTCTATCTGCCGTTTGCGTATCGCGAATTTCCTGGTAGATGGCTTGGACGAACGAATTTTTGATGACTGTTTGGACCCGCCTTCGCAACCGTTCACGATCAAAGAAGTCTTGCAATGTGCAAGCCATTGGCCAGAACTGACTGAGTTAGAGATCAAACATCTCGGCTCGGAAGAGGGACAGTGAGTCATTACAGAGTCCATGTTGCTTCTCATTTCTTCTCGTTTCTGATGATATTGCCGTCAGAATGGCGTGTAGCAAGTCCAAGGACGCTTTATCCCGTAACAGCATGGGCAAGACATCTATCAGAGACGTGGAACCGGCGGCCCCGTCTCTGCAAATCCTCCGTATAATGAGCTCCGGAATCCCTGATGTACCCCTGGTCCGATTGACATCCTCTCGGTTACGAGTTCTCGAACTAGTGGATGTTTCCGGGCTTAGGAACCGGGATCTGTTTGCCTGCTTCATGCAAGCAGCACCAACGCTCGAACGGCTGCTTTTGAACTTGATCATGGCCGATATTGAACGTGAAGAAGACAAGGAATATGCACTCGATGAAGCTATGCCACACCTCACACGTCTGGACTTCCTTGACGTTGCAGGCGACTTGCTGACTGCTTTGACAATTTCGAGGAAGAAACGGGCCCTGGGAAGGAGCGGCAGTCAACGCCGAACGTGTATATCCATTCGTAACGCTCCAGGTGTCAGGCTGGCAGACGTGGCTGATGCGATGGCGGTGACTGGATGGAATTGCATTACTATGCTTCCCGAGGAGGGCGACGACTCGGCTGTAAAAATTCAGCAGGTCACTCAATCCAGGGCGGTGGAATTTAAATGTGAAGGATAAACATGTATTATTGGAATTAGTTTCAATGAAATTTGCACATTCGATTTAGTCTCTAATGGCGACAAAGTTGCGCAGTTGATTGAGATTGGTCTTTTCATTTGCTTGAGGGGCTGGTGTGCAAGGCTCACCTAGTTGCAGGAATTTATGGCATTCCACGATAATGCCATCAAGACATTGAATATGACACCAAACCTTATTGCTCTGCTCTTATTCTCAGTATCCTGCGAATTGCATCATGATTTCATGGAATGCCTTTCCAGGCTGTGAAGTGTAAAACGAATTGTCGGCAGTGAACAGTGTCTCCTTCGATTTTTCACCTCAGCATTGGCAGGACCTTGTTGAACTAAGAGGCTGTCAGTGAGATGCAGAGATGCGAGTTATGGCGGGCGTTTGTGGTTCCCAATTTTGAAGGCGTTGCTCCTGCCTTGGCTCTGCTTCTATAACGGGACATCTGCCACGTAATGACTCTAGGGCGTTCCCTCATCCTGACGAAGGGAGTCTGTTACTTCAAATCTGCCATTGTTCGCCTCGGCCGTGGAGACATGGAAGGCGCTGCGTTAATCGGCCATTGACCGATGCCATAGAAGGTAGCCATGAACATCACACCATACTTACTGAGGAGAATGTAGGCCTTCATTGCCCCAGTCGAACAAGCTGCACATTCGGTAGGTAATGAACGCAGGATGCAGTCCTTTTTTGCTTGCATTGACATGAAAGTATATACAGAGCGGCGAATTCTATAACATCACTGTAAGATTGGGCCGAGGCAGAATTCAAAATGGTGACACTTTGACCTCTCGAGGCATGATCTGGGAACCTGCAGATGATCTCCTTATTTGTGCGAAACTTAGGAGATGTCTTGAGTTGCTCGAATCTGGCCATGGTCGTTGTGATTAATAAGAAAAGACAATGCACATGAAAGGCGCGACGTATGCCTTTGTTGTTGATGCCTTGCTTTTAGCGAAAAAGTCGGAAGGATCGGATGACGGCATCGCGGCGTACTGAAGTATATATTATTGTTTTTGTCGAGATGGCATATCGAGTTCGGTACGAGTGAACGCAAGATTCGTCAGGGGCCGCGCACTGTAATTGCGAATTCTTGGAAAACCTTCCTCGATCGGTTCTCTCCCAGGTCGTAGACGGCGAGCAAAACTGTGTCAGGTTCCGTCGTCGATCGACGGGATAAAAATTCCTGAACGAGCTTTGGCGATAGTCTAGACACTGGAATCGCAGAGATCCACGGCCTCTTCGTGACTAACCCCCTAAAGGGTCCGATAAGTTCTTTGTCAAGTTCACGGTAATTTTCTCTACCAACTAAGTTCAGCGATCCCGACAGATATGGCATTTTTGACCTATACCTATCGACGATTCCGTACATCCAATATCCGGGCGCCGCACGGACAAACGTTGACTTGAATTCTTAAATACTCATGGACGGCGACCGTGAATTTCTCGTTCCCGCCGAGTTCAACTTCTGTGAGCCTTCATGCCGATCTGTACTAGTTGTGCTCGAAAATTTGTGAGCGGCGACGCTCTCCGGCAGCATCTCGCAAGCTCCAGCGTTGGACATCCCTTTTGCGCAAGCTGCAATCGGCGTTTCATCAGCCAGGAGGCGCTCGAGGGTGTAAGAAATGTTTTCCTTCTTTTCCCAAGGTTCGCTCTGTTTCTGAGTCGACTTAGCACATGAATGCCCGTCACCCTCCGACATTTGATTGCACATTGTGCGAACGTCAGTTCGGCGCGGTCTTCGCCCTAGAAGATCATTACAGAGGATCTGCGGCTCACCCCAACTGCGCCAAGTGCGGACAGGGGTTTTTTGACCGAGCTCAGCAACTTGAGGTAAGCGCCATGTCGCCTCCAAGCTAAAACTGAAGCATCTCTCATCGAACACTCGGCGAAGCACCAAAAATTAGCTCACCCGTTAGTTTCCTGCGAACCATGCGGTGGGATTCTCGTATACGAAGAAAATCTTTCGGATCACTACTCCCAGGTTGCTGTTCATCCCTCCTGTCGTGAATGCAACGAGGGCTTCAAGGGTACAGCAGAATATAACGAGGTAAGATCTGCAACTATCATAGTCATTATAGTCATGCTCATTTCCATCTAAAAGCACGTCCGAACCGTGCACCAAGAACCTACCAATATAACGCATTCGGAGTCCATGGCCAGAGTGGAAAAGTGTTCAGCGGCTTCGACGACGCAAAGTCCGGACTTGGGTCTACCTCGCAACGAAATGCGCCAGGACAGCGGCTACGAGAGACCTGATGATTTCTCGAGACATCGTAAAACGGTGAGCACATCGATCAACATTCTTCAACTACTGCATCTATAATCTTGCAATGCGATGTGTGTTGCAGGACATGGCATCTGATGCAGCGCTTTCAGTGTCCGAGCTTTCTCAGTCTTCCTGGGAGAGCCAGCCACCAACGTCCCATAGTAATCGTCTGCCCCGACCTGGTCGGTCAGTTCAAGAGCTTTGGACAAGCAAGACAAACACGCAGATCAGTCGTAGCGTCAGAACCATTGATTTCTAATCATGATTTTGCCCTTCGTATCATTGTTTTACTGGAAGACAAAACAGAAACAATTAAACCAACGATTGATGTATCGATAAGAAATACCAAAGAGCAACAACCAGAGTGCAGACGAGATTCGACAGCAACGATAAAAACAGGATTGACGTCTTGGTATTCATGGCACTCGCCTTAGCCGCTTTGGCTTTCCTAGACGTTTGCGGAGTTTCTTTGAGGCAGGGTCAACAGAACCATCATCCACCTCATATGAACTTTCGGCCATGGCATAATCGTCCATCATATCGAGCCTGTCCCTCTTTGAAGGGATCTGGACTCTATCCCGCAACGATTGAGAGGAAAAGTCGCCGACTGGCTGGTCTTGGTCCATGGAGAGTCGATCTAATAGCGAACCTCCACGACGCGGGGCCACATCAGGTCCGCGGGCCGAGTCATGCGAGTTATAGTGAGGATGATTATCACGATACGACCTCTCGTCTCGCCGAGTCGGAGGTGGGATGCGACTGCCTTTTGAACCGGCCGGATTCCATCTACTGCGAGTGCTCAGATCACTGTCCACAGCAATAGCATGGTCCTGAGATGCATCATATCGCTTCGCTTCTCGAGAAGTTTCTGACCATTCTTGACGGAAGCGACTTTCTGGGTGGGAGTCTGACGAGTGCAGAGGAGGATATTTTCGATTGTGTGCATATGTGTTATGATCAGGATGCAGGGTAGGATTGAGTGGGAGAGCATGCACTGGCCGCGCAGCTTCCTCGTGGGCATCCGTTCGCTCCTCGGGTTTCGGGAGAAGATCGATAGATTCGTATGGTTGCTGTGAACGCGGGCCCGCATTTTCGGAACGAGATGTGGGCTTGTTCAGTGTATCCATATCGTTGGAACGACGAGAGGGGCGTCCCCAGTCCGAAGATGTCCAGGATGTATGCGAGGGTTCCCTTGATATTGGTGGTGGTGTCACAGGCTCTGGTGGGTTGGGGACTGACGACGACGGGACGGGAGGGAATGGGGGAGGTGTCTGATCACGAGGTGTCCATATTCTTGGTAAAGATTTCAAATCCTGCTGAGAAAACTATACACAGGATTAACGGCAGTTTTTATGTGACCGAAAGGAACTTGCCTGTGCCCTGTTTGGATAATGAGAGTCCTGCCGTTCACGGGAATCTCGTGGCGCAGGAGGGGTATACTGATGTAATAGGATATTAAGTAAGCATCGCCTGCATGAAAGAAATGGCACATACCCTCGGGCCTCCATCTCCGCGGCGACGCTGAGGCTCGAATTCATCAGGTCGATATGTATCGACATAGCTTTTCTCGGTATGGGGAGGCTGGAAAAGGGTTAACACGTCGTTCAAATCAGCCACAGTCCAGAATTCCACATACCCTTTCGTAGACTTCTTTTGAAGGCGGGGAACCGCGACCTTTTGAGTTTCTCAGCGGCTCCAGGTTTGCTGGACTAATTCCAGGCGGAAGGAGGTTCGGCGCAAAATGGCCTCCGATACCAGGCGGCGCAGCAACAGATCCATTTGACGGTCCTGATCTCCGATTGCCAATTGGTATGTTGTTGGTCCCAGACAGTCGCACTTGGCTAGAAGGCGTTAGACGTGGATAGTCTTCCTGCCGATGCCTTTGGTCGCGTCGGCTCTGCGGTTGCATTCGGTTATCTTGTTCTAAGCATGATGAAGCAAATTATCCGTACTTTGTCCAACGGCAGACCGTAACGGTCATCTTTCCAGCTCGCAGCCCTGTCAAATCGATCCAATTCTCTGCCACCGACGTTCCTAACGAGGTGTCCCCTTTCCTCAAACTTTGCTGGAGCGGGTCGGTTGCCCATTGGCAACGCCGGGGGTGTGAGTATAGCCTGGGAATGCGATGAATGAATGCTGGTGGAAGGGTTTTCATTAATATCCCTGTCTCCATGGCGACTAGGCAAAGCGTTAATCGGCTCTTCACTTGGTGCATTGCGCAGAGAATTCCTGTGAGCGGATGACGGATTGAAAAAGTCAGTCTCCGTTGCAAGATCAGCAGAACGAAGTTGCATGGGCATGGCATCGGATAAATGTCTTTCGCTTGATCTTTGACCCCTGTTGGCCTCACTGCGACCGTATAAGGGTGAATACGGCCGCTCTTCGCGGCGTGGTTGACTTCGAGGGCCGGCAGGTAGACTACTGCTGACAATGTCATTTTGAATTGTCAGTCGGGGTCGGTCGTGAGATGTTGAAAGAACATGTGGTGAATGTCTTGGCGGAGATGGAGGTGGGTGCTCCTGTGTGTCGAGAGGCGGTGGCATTTTCGATTGCACCTCACGGTAACTGGCAGACTGGGGAGGTAGAGGAGCTCTTTTACGACCACCTGCGTAAAATAAATCATGAAATGGCAAAGTGAGATCACGGAACGAGAAAGACATCGGTTGGCTGAGAAGGCTGAAAATGGCTTGGGATGCAACGTACGTGAGTGATGAACATCAGGGGGAGACCTGTCCTGGTGACCAGCCGCTTGAAGGTCCTCTTGTTGCATAGGCTCGTGAGGATGAAGAGCGCGTTGGTCGGTGAAGGGTTCGGCCTGACGGGCAGAAGGCAGTTGGACAAGGGATTCAGGATGCCTTTCTACGTCATGGCGATGATCTGGGCGATGATCTGTTCCTCGCCATTGCGAAGCAATGTCGTCAGGAACATGATTGTCATCTTCGACTTGAGACTGATATACGTTTGGTTCGCTAACCATAGTGCTGACCAACGGGGCGCCTGCTGAAGGTGTGGTAAGGGGTTGAGAAACCAGGGGCTGGTCGAAGCGTGATGGGCGGTCCCGCTTCCTCGGCTGGAGTGCCGGAGGCGTGGGCGGGAGATCAGATGTTGAAGTTCTGACTGACGTCAAGTCTGATTGACTATGATCAAGACGAGGAGCGTGCGGTGGCTCGGGTTCGCGTTGTAACGTGTTAGGTGATCCGGTTCCTAGATGTTACCAAGAAAAAGGGTCGGAGTGAGAAGACAAGGGCATGATTGTACATGAATTGGGAGAAAAGGAAAGAGGGATGTAATGTTCGGAGTCCATGAAGAGCGTCCTCGTGTCGAAGGGAAGGGAGAGCCGGGATATACAAATGCATGATAGAGCAGCGGCTCACGGTAACCATTCTCAAAGAGTTGTTTACACGATTTCATAAAATGACAATGCCTCCGCCATGGGGGTGGAGATGTCACCGTGGCCGTGCATACAGACGAACTTTGGGGATTGGAGGGGGAGGAGGCGGATAACGTACTCAAAGTGGGTGTGTCTTGATCACGAATATTGCGCTCTCGCACCTCACTAACGCGAGTCTCTCGATCCCAAGTCCTTCCCCGGCTGCTTCCGTTGCGCGCCAAGGGCGGTCTTTCTTCATACACAGACATGTCAATGGAGGAATCAACGTCAGCATTGTACTGCCGCGGTCGCTGACGCCGCCGAGGCGCTTGTTCACTGATCGAGTTCGAATCGTTGGGAATGCTTGCAATTGGCTGTTCCCATTGCCCTCGGATGGAGCTGGAAGGAAGCGAGGAGGCAATGCGGTCTCTCTGCGTGGATGAATTTGCATCAGTACTGGTATCATGCCCAGGACGGCTCGACAGCGGTGCACGAGAAGAGCGAGAATCTCTACCACGATCCGCCATATGCGCCACCGGTGAAGGAGATCGTTCTCGTTCACGGATATGCGGAGGACGGGGCGGCGGAGTGGATGCGCGGGGAGCATAATACGGATCCGAGTCGCCTAGGTTGCGGTCTGTGCGTCTGCTATGAGAACTCGATGAATCCTCCTCGTGACCTCCAGGTCGATAATGTCGTTCTTCGTATGTCAAGCTTGAGCTAGTGCCCGAAGGTGGTGTGACCCGACCAGATCCTATGCTGGCGTTTGGCGGTTCTTCTTGGTGTGAGCGACTAGACCGTGTATGATCCTGTGTCTGAGAAGTGTTAGGTCTTGGCGGACTAGATGTACGTGGGCCTGCAGAATGGCTCCTCGGACGTCGCCGACGGGCGCCATTACGGAGACCATGATTGGAAGGGCCAACTGGTCTACGCCAGGTGGATTCCTGTGTATAAATGTTATAATAATAAGCACTGCGAGCGCCGCTTCGAGAGTGGCGCATTTCCCAGCCAGGAGGGAGAGGATCAGAATCGTTTTTCGAATCTGACGAAGACAAGCGCCATGAAATTCGGAAAGCTGCAAAGGAGCAATGCAAACTCACTACGAGGGATCCTCGATGACATTGCAGTTGCTTCGACAATGGACGGGTGGGAGGGGTGCAAAAATGGCACGCTTGTCACTACTGGCTTTGGTGGCAATGCGTGCATCATTCGCGTTGGCGTTGGCTGCGGCTGGGACGATGCCTTCTCAGTCCCAAAAGTTGAATCCTGGAGCGATACATCTAGCTTTGATGCTGTAGAGGTCGGCTCAACATTGGAGTCTTGGGTACTGCGCGGCAACTCCGTTTCGTCGTCGTTACCTGAAAATCTACGCAATGCACCTCCTTCACCCCGTTCTTCGTCGGGAGCCGTTGACAACGGTAGTTGATATGCATAAAAAGCTTGCTCGTCTTCGTCTTCGCCAAGAGAGACTGCGTCTTCTGCGTCGTCGACATCGTTTCCGGTGCCGGGCGCACCAAAAGACGCTTTTCTGGAGAGTCCTGATGTGGCTGCTCGTCGTCCTCGTTACCCCAATCAAGAACTTCGTTTTCTTCTTCCATAGTGCCGAGGTAAGGGACTTCGTATCAGGCAAGGGAGTAGGGATGGGGCAGAACTGGTTTCGGACAGCGGCGTAATTTTTGCATCTCCGACGAAAAACTATTCAAAGTCCGATACGAGCGTGTGTTGTCGCCGTTGGGCGTATGTAGGTTAGCACTAACGCTGCATTCGATCTCACATTCTTGTCCTTCAACCCTGGCCTTGTCTCGTCGCCCCAGACCTATCCATGCGACGATGGTTCTCCCATTAAGCGCGTCAGAAGAAGGAAGCTTCGGTCGCAGCCCACAGTCTTTGACTAGCCGCATTCCCATTATATTCAAGCGGCTTCACCGGTTCCACCAAATGGTTCTTAGTTGAGCGCCGGAGATCTAGAAGCCTCAAACTCACGAATGCTAAATTCAGGATTTTGAACTGGCGGCTTGGCAACTGACATATCTATGTCTCGCTCCCCGTAGAGTGTGAGTGTCGCGTTCATGTCTCCCTCTTCACCCTTCTTTATCCATGGGTTCGACGTAGGTATCGGAATGTGTACTTCCACAAACGTATGCGCTGACATTTATCACGATGTGCTTGCCTCATCTCACCCATTGACCAATATCTCTCAGAAACGAAAAACACGTGGGCTCGAGATGATCCCGCTATTTTAGTTCTCATGGCCGCATGTCTTGGCGGTACGCGACGCTTTTATGTCTTTTCGTGAATGCTGATCATACCGTAGTATCCGCAATCGCCTGGGCGGTGGTATACTCTTATGGTTTGTTCCAGACTATCGAACTCGTGCTTTTCATGGTCCTCCGTGATTACTTCCTTACTGGAGTCATTGTTGCCACGATTCTTTGGTATAACTCAGGCATTTGCTTTGAAAGGAAGTCGGTATTGATCTCGCTACAGGTTCATATCCAACCGACTTTTGCTGTCGCCACCGTCACATTCCACCCCTGCGGATTCTAAGGTGGAATGGGCCTATGCATTTGACGTCCATACAAACGCGTTTTTCCCATTGTATCTCGCTCTCTACCTCGCACAACTCTTCCTTCTTCCGATTGTTCTCAAAGACAATTGGGTTTGTCTTTGGGTCGGCAACACTCTTTACCTCGCCGCGTGAGTGGATTTTACTTAATGTTCTCCGGCGCTGATCCAGAAGGCACGCCAGGTTTGCACAATACACGTATGGAATCTATCTCGGTCTAAATGGTGAGCGCGAAACATGTGCCTCACTTCTTATCTGATCAACCTTTACCATACTTTACCATAGCCCTTCCATTCCTCGTCCGCTCCGAGTTGTTGCTATCCCCACTTTTGCCGCTCTTTTCAGCCTACATTATCTCCCTGCTTGGGTTCAATGTAGCGAAGAATGTCCTTCGAGTCTACTTTGGATCGTAGCTATTGTGCTCTGTATTTTATAGTTTTCAGTCAATGTATAGACATTAATCCCGCGTTAAAAGGGACATGAGCACCTCGACGATGCACCATAATACTCTAGTACGGTTCTTGTAAAAATGACGTAAACACTGATAGGGCCATGTGCATCTGCCGCAGGATGTTGCGTGCGCCCGGAAGATCGGATTGGGGACTCGAGACGTTGAAACGACAAGGATCCTGCACGAAGGGGTGCGAGAGATAGTCTTGTATTCTCAGCCATGAGCAGCTCAATGTCGCACCATTCCCGTAGAGGCGACGAATCAGTCACTCGATTATGAAGGATTGCATTTAAGGAATCCAAGGCTACGACATCAAGACGACGGGATTGACATTGTTAGAAATACAATCGCCCTATGATCTACACTCAAAGGACAAAACAATACCACGGTCCTGCCCTCCCTTTATGAATCCCCAAGCGCCGGCCAGAACCCCATGTGTGTCCCGATGAGGTTGAGGATGAGTTTGCTGCAGCGGTACGCCTGGGAGGAATAACTTGCACGCCGCTAGAAAAACCTGCATTTGCTCCCGTGCCCGCCCCTGGGCCTCCGCTGGCAGGCGGAGCAGGTTCGCCAAACAGACCCCTGAACCACGAGGGTGCGCGTCCATAAGCTTGCAGAAGTCCTCCTCTCCCGCCGACAGCTCCGCCCCAGATGCCCCACCACCAAAAGTGACCGACAATCGCACCCGCTACTGAATGCGCCGCGGCGCTGGGGCCGCCCATGAGCAGATCGAAGCCGATCATGATGTATGGAAGATATTTCACAGGGAGAGTGACAAGCCCCATCAGCGAGGTTTGTGCCCCGAGAGGTGCGAGGGCAGAAGAGATGTATGTCAGACACATAAGAAGGGGACGAGTGAAGACGAAGGGTTTGAGCGGGGCGCTAACGACCTGATTATACAAGGAAGCTAAAATCAACCGAGGTAGGAACAGGAGGACATACGACGATAGAAGCGCAAGCAAGTATCAGCTGGTATGCAAGGTCTGCAGAATTTCGTACATATGGCCCTGTTTCGAGTTGCTCCGCTGTACGGCTGGAAGAGGTTCAGACGTCCTAAGTTCAGGAAGGAACTTGGAAAAAGATCTCACTAAAGCATGACTAGTTCAAATATGTAGTTGATCCCACCACCTACAACACGAAGAGCATGGGTCATATCGTCGCAACTGACGGACAACCCTGACTAACTTCCGAGGAAGAAACTCGTATAAAGTCTCCATATCTATGAACGCTACTTAAGCACCGTAAATGAGGAAGTAAGAACGGTGATTTCGTACCTCTAGCTTCTGCACTACCAGTTCACGAACAAACAGTATCTTGTAGGGCGAGACCATATTCATGAGGACTGGTATTGTGATTGCCAAGGATGATCCGGTGAGGAACCGCGTAACTGGCGGTATCTTTCGAATTTCCGCGACAAACCCGTCCATGTTCAGTGAATAAGAAGGACCAGAGAAGTGAATAACGCAGCAGCTATGAGCCACCTGGGTGCACGTGACTCACTTTCTGTTTCCTTGTTTTCAGTAAAATCACCTACCAGTACAGTATATTTCAATTTGTGTCGTGCTCCTCTTCGGTTAAACCACCTCCCGGAGCCTTTCCACCTGCCATGCTATGATTCAGCAAATTCCATTTTGTCATATGATGATTCACGCTTTTATGATCTCAATAGATAACAGGCCGTTCGTCTACCTGCTGATGCTGCACTACAACGGCCGGCTCGGCGTACTGTACATTTTGTGTGCCGAGTCGGCCCAGTCGCGCGAGGAATGGAAGCAGAAGCTCGAAGGGGCTCTCGGGCTACAGAAAATCATGCCAGAGTCGAACACGGTGTTTTAAGTCGAGACGCTCAGCGCGGACACGTTCCTGATCCCTGTGTACATGCCCGAAGATCCTTCGCACTGCTGGAACCAGGACAGCATGTTGGTGTTCTGTGCCTTTCGGTGAGTAAAGCAGCCTGTTGTCCAGCTTCATTCACCTTGACAGTGCAATTGCAGCCACTATTGATAGACGATCGCCGACGGTAGTCAGATGTGCAGAGGGAGTCTGGATAGGGTTCAGACACGGTCCCAATTGTTAGTCTTATGCATGCACATCCATGAGGGTTTCTCAAGTTTTTCTTACGCCCCACCAAATAGCGATGCGCAGGGTGCTACATCTGAAGATAGTGACTCAATGTGCGATGCTCGACATTTTCCTCGTTCTGGCGGACAAGGTGGGCAATATGCTTGGGAATATCTACTCATGCGCTCCCATGGTCCCTGTTTGCATATTACATTGATGCGTTAGTTCCTTCGTTAACCCACGGCCGAGGAGTGAACAACATAGACTGGGAAGGCATAGCAGAGCGAGTCGCTCCTCACTTCCCCTACGTTCATTGAGGTCCGCCACATCGAGATGGAACGGCTTGCGCATACCATTCCCAGGAATGATATGCGGCACATCTATGATGGGCGCGGAAGCAGGTTGAAACATGGCATATACATATGTGAAAGAGGGCGGGGAGGACATATCCCAGGAAGCACAGATCCGCGCGGTGAGGAGTGCCCCCAACATGGCTGTGCGCGGCTCCGCCAGCGGACCCAAGCACTGACGCGCCATTGCGCAGAACGTCGTCGAAACACTGGCATGCACACAGTCGTCGGGAAATAATACCATATAATTGACCAATGCACAAGTTTCATTCCTGCCCAACTTTCATGTCATCCCAATCCTTCATAATGAGAGATGTTCGGTATGCCGTCGGCATAGCTCCAGTACTATTTCAAGTCAGAAGGGATATGCCAAATGTGCAGCAGAACATGATAAATGCCTTTGTTGTAGTGCAAGAAGAGCCTCTTGGACGATTGCGTCTGCAGAATCAAAACTGCCATCGTTGTGCTTGTCCTCCGCCTCTCTGAATTTGGCCAGTGCATACTCGGCTTTTTGGAGCGCTTCATCCCATCCATCAAAACTGGATCTTTTTTTACCTTCATCCTTCCCTCGCTTTTCCGACAGTTCGTAGAGTGCATTCAGATCAGCAATATATGCATTCAACATCATGTCAAAGATCGTCTCACATATGCGCCGAAGCTGAAGAATAAATGGGAGAGATGAGACCGCGGTTGTAAAATCGGGTACTTGCAGGCCTTTCTGTAAGTGCTCTGGGCCACCATAATAGCAGCCACGGTAGAAAGACGGGTTTGGATTTTTAACAAACTTGAAAAATTCGATGGACCAGCCATTTGTAAAGATGCAATGGATTGGTAGATTGTAACCCATTTTACGGTTGTTCAGATCACATCCTGTACAACAATGAGTACGAGGCAAAGGAGAAAAAAAAAGAAGCTGCATGTAACATACTATCACACTCAGCTACGACCTGAGCAATACCTTTGATGCGCTCCGCTCCATTAAGTGCTTGATGCTTGATCTCGATAAATAGAATGGTGATGGCGCCGAAGCTTTTGAAAAAATACTCGATATGACCTTGCATACCCATGCAACCAGCTGCTGTAACCTCTGGCTCATTTCTCATGGCAAAAGCAAAGTTTTTGACAAGATGGTTTAATATCTAGTCACTAGCATAAGCTTTGAAAGCCACGAAAGAATAGAATGATCTGTACCGGAGAGAAGAACCTTGATCTCGCCTCCTCCGTTCGATGCGCACGTGGAGGGCCATATTGTATCAACATAGTAGCAATGTCTTCGATTATTGATCTGAACAAGCTTGTAGGAATGCGAGAGCGGTGGATGTCGAAAGTCTGAGCATCTTGGAACTGCAGCCAGGGTCGGAGTCCGACAGAAGAAGCAACTTGATCGTAAGTTATTTTAGAGAAGCTGACGCCCAAGCCAGTTTCTTTGCTAATGGTCAGCAAGCCGAAAGAGTTGTGGAGACGTGCTACAATAGACACGAATGCCATGACAGGCCGTTAAATTCGGCGGAGCTGTGACAAGGGAATTTCGGTATCATATCTAGGTTCTCTGTTCCGTCCTGTATTGAAGAGATCCGGCAATTGCATCTCGCTGAGGTTGGCACATCCATCCTATTTCGTAAACTCTAGCTTACACTCGGTTTTTAGCATTCATTTCCTTACCTATCGCGACCTAGTCTGAGGCTGGAATATCGTCTTCAGAAATGAAGAGAGCTTGCCCTCTTCTGGAAATAAGGCTTTCTATCATCTGGGATCGCTATCCAGACGATCGCCCGTGTGACACTGGTACTCAACAAAGAGAACAATTACCGCGATCCAATATCTGAGGTCCGGACAACTCTGACGCTTGCATCACGGTCATCATCACCTGTCTTCTCACTTCCGAAGCTGCCTCATTGGAAGTGGTTCCAAGCAGGGTGTCCGGTTGTCATGACCATAGACCGTTCCGGATGTGACTTGTTTTGCATCGTTCGAATCGTGGTTCTGCTCAGGTTTCATGTAACATACAACGGTGTAATTTATCGATGGCTACTCTGGTACCGTGTTACTCAATCGATGAAGGAGAGGAGAATGAAAAAAGGGCCCTCAGTGATGGTTTGCGGAATGCTGGGATAAGCCCAGTCACGCTTACGGGTGCAGATCAGTCTCCTTGGTCTTCCACCATCCTCCACCTCCGAGCCCTTCTCAGTCGCTGGGCCCCCATCTCCGCTTTTTATCGCGGATTTCTTGGCTCTATCTCGCCGTTGACTCTCATATTGTCTCTACCTTTTAACATCTTCGGTTCTCGACACGCTGAAGTGACAACTCTCTGCCATGAGCACGCACCTCGAACGGGCGATAGAGCAGATCCAAGTCAAAAAGAATCATAAGGAGATCGATTTCACTCAGCATGTCCTTGAGAGTGGAGAAGTCGTCAGCACGCAGGAGCGGGTCATAAAGATGTACGGTTCACCTTTTTTTCCACAGCGACTCTTTTCCGCCTTTCCTCTCCCGTACCTTCACTTGACCTGACCGCCTCCCCTCTCATCATTGCCAGGTACAAGCTCCAGCAATGCACATTCCCACTGACGAGCAGTTCTGGAACCGCCATGGACAGGATCGCACTAAGCCGGACGTCGCGTTCCTCAAGAATCACTTTTACCGAGAAGGACGCTTGAGCGAAGAGCATGCATTGTGGATAATACAGACTGCGACAGAGCTTCTGAAGAATGAGCCCAACGTACTGACTGTCGATGCACCCATTACCGGTATGTCGTCGCCCCGCTCGATTCTCGACATGCCAGCCCTGATTCCGCACAATGCTCTGCTTTCCGTTCTGTAGTTTGCGGTGATATTCACGGACAATATGTCAGTGTCAAGATTGTTGTCACCTGCTGTGTGATCACTGATGCATGAGCCCTAGTATGACTTGATGAAGCTGTTTGAGGTTGGCGGCAGCCCGGCTGACACCCGGTATCTCTTCCTTGGTGATTACGTCGACAGAGGTTATTTCAGCATAGAGGTGTGTCATAGTTGCGTCTCCGGCAGACCATCTTATCCCAAATGTATATTTTGGCAGTGCGTACTCTATCTATGGTCTCTCAAAATCTGGTACCCGGACACGCTTTTCTTACTACGCGGAAACCACGAATGCCGCCACCTCACAGATTATTTCACTTTCAAACTGGAGTGTATGATTATTTCACACTTAAAATACTCGTCATTGCCTTACAGAGCATACAGGCAAACACAAGTACTCTGAAAAGATTTACGAAGCGTGCATGGAGTCTTTCTGTGCCCTTCCACTGGCTGCGATCATGAACAAGCAATTCTTGTGCATCCATGGAGGCCTTTCCCGGAATTGAACACGTTAGATGATATCCGGCAGGTACGCCGTTCACTTTTCGAGATTAACCTTGGGAGTGCCTCATACGCTAGCATGCACCATCTCAGCTTGATCGCTTCCGAGAACCCCCTACTCATGGCCTCATGTGTGATATACTCTGGGCAGACCCAATCGAAGACTTTGGGACAGAGAAAACGACCGAGAGTTATGTCCACAACCACGTCCGTGGTTGCTCGTATTTCTTTACGTGCGTCGCAGCGATTGTTCATCTCATTTCTCGAGACTTGAGCTCCGTGTAGGTATCAAGCAGCTTGCCAGTTCCTTGAACGGAACAACCTCCTTTCCATCATTAGGGCCCACGAAGCTCAAGATGCTGGGTACGTCGTCACGTCATCAGCGCGGTCGGCTTTGATGTTGAACTATCGCGGACAGTTATCGTATGTATCGCAAGACTAAAACAACGGGTTTCCCTTCGGTTATGACCATATTTTCCGCGCCCAATTATCTCGACGTCTACAACAACAAGGCTGCGGTGCTGAAGTACGAAAGCAACGTCATGAATATCAGACAGTTCAACTGCACACCGCATCCCTATTGGTTGCCAAACTTCATGGATGTGTTTTCGTGGAGTCTACCTTTTGTGGGAGAGAAGAGTACGTTGTCATATTTTAATATTATCTCATCGTCTGAACTCACGTCTTTCGTTGTTAGTCACCGATATGTTGGTGGCCGTGCTTAACACGTGTACGAAAGAAGAACTGGAAGAGAGTGACGACGAATCCACATTTGTATCGCCGTCTGCGGTGGCATCGGAAGAATCTGCGGAACGCAGGAAAGTTATTAAGAACAAGATCATGGCTGTCGGAAGGATGGCCCGAGTTTTTGCACTTCTACGGTCAGTCACTGTGGATTCATTAAAAGCGGTGTGATAACTATTTCGACAGGGAAGAGTCGGAAAAGGTTTCTGAACTCAAAAACGTTTCCGGTTCAAGCAAACTCCCGTATGGTACCCTTGCTTCGGGTACGGAGGGAATCAAAGAATCAATCACCGGATTCGACGATGCGTACGCGCCTTTGTTCCCTTTATACCGATACTTAAAGCTGACATTGACCTTTACCAAGTCGCAAATCTGATATTGAAAACGAACGGTTACCTCCAGAGTTATATGATGCTGACTCTGAAGAAGGAAAGGCGCTCATATCCTCATCTTCTCTTCCGTCGACCCCATCGGAAAGCATAGAATCGCCAGCACCTGTTACACCCAATGGTGTTTCGGCTGGCTTGGAAAGGGCCATTTCTTCCGGTGCAGTGGCTGGGACGCTTACCAACATCAACACATCGCCGGTGCAAACACCCATGTCGCCGCCATCGCCTCAATCGCCGATGACACCCAGCAGCCCATCGGGCACGCCGTTCAAGCGCGGGCACTCTCGGACAGCCAGTCTCGGCACAACGATGACGAGCCCCAGCACGCGCCGACGAAGCCTAGAAAGCACCATGTCGCTGATACAAAATGTATTGGACGGGAAGGAGCC
Organism: Macrocybe gigantea; assembly: GCA_011319805.1. NCBI lineage: Eukaryota > Fungi > Basidiomycota > Agaricomycetes > Agaricales > Callistosporiaceae > Macrocybe > Macrocybe gigantea. The sequence goes on from SJRY01000180.1 coordinate 24,108, forward strand.
GAAGATACCAGAGGCGGACGAAAGCGGAGAGAATTACGTTGACAGGTTGGCTGGTTCATCTGTTCCGCCTGCTGCCAATAATGGGCGACCATCTGTGCGTTAAGGCATGCGATTTCGGATTCCGGTCGACGATTCTGGCACTTTTCTCGCCGTTCTACTTTTCCGTTCGTTCACCATTCATCTTCTTCGGCGTTCGGTTTCTCCCCGCGAATACTCTCACATTCCTTCAATCATACACGTGGTAATAGGCATCGTCGGTCGGCATCGACATCGTGATAGTTATCCTTCCCGCATTCTCTCTTTCAGTTTCATTCCTTTCTTTGTCGCCACGTTTGGCGATGGTATGAATTGGCGTCATGAGGCAATTACGGTTGATCAGATATACGTACGCGTTGTAAACTAGTCGATAAGATACCACGGATTCATACCTTTTGTCTTTCCACGTTCTACGATCATCATCTCAAACCGTTGCGCGCTATTTAGGCTAGGAACTAATTCCTGATAAGAGTCATGACGCGAGGCTCATGTGTACAGGGAACATATAGACCGCAAGGCATCCTTCGATATGGCAACCCCACGATCATGTCGTCCGTCATGGATTCGCTCGTTTTCCGACACATCTTCTCCACGGACGAGTCGGC
>SJRY01000181.1:0-24741 GCA_011319805.1 Macrocybe gigantea
ACGTCATGTGATGTAAGGCCAAATAAAACCAAATACAGTACGCCAACGCAAGTTATACGGTGTTTGGGACAAGCGATACAGCGGACCAGCAGAGTCCATCATTCCTGGCACCTTCTTTCCATCTCCTGGGTTGGCGAAGCCTTTGCCTCTGTATTCTATGCTGCGGCATTGATTAATTCATTTCTTCCTCGTCAACGATTCTCACTAATATCGCGGCAACGGCTGTTGACTGTTCATTGATTCGTGAATGTCTTCCAGCCCTAGCCTCCCAACAAGTATCAGCGATTCCAGAGGCCTCTCACCCCTCAAACTCAGCCGCGAACGGTCCATATCCAGACCTTCTTCTCGCAATTCTATTCGGTCGCTACGCGCGCACAGCCCTTCCTTTTCTCTCGACGATCCTGGTATGTACGTCACGCTTTGTGACGCCATGCAACCTGAAGGTCCTAATTTTCCCCCCCCAGTCTCGCTAAGAAACCAAGTCTCCACCCTCAAGCATAATATTAGACAACAGCAGGCCCAAGTTCAAAATCTGGAAAACATCATTCGCACGTCGCATACAATATACGACTTTTCGGAAGAAATGTCCAGCTCGCCCCCATCTTCATATACCCCGAACGCGTCGACGTCGACCAAAATGAAGCGACGATCTAGTTACGATATATTATATGGCATCGCTGGACCAGACTCCAATTTACCGTTACCAAAGCGAGACAATCTGGAAGAAAACGGCATTCCAGAGGGCGTCCCTGTCAGTCCTCCTTATAAAAGACCTGTTAGTCCGACAAGGACTTTAAGTCGTATGTCCTTCCACTAGTTGGCCTTGACAATTGTATCTCTTCTGACTGAGGCTATGCCAGGCATACCGGTTGCTGCCGTAGGTTAGTATTCGTAGCTATTTTTTTTTTTTATATTCTTCCGACGGGATTTTTGCTTGTCTGTTTTCATAAGCCGAGTGTTTATGCTTTTCTCATTATGCCAAACGTCACACTCACAGGAAATGCCCGGGCCTTAGCTGACGATGGGCAACCTCCTCCTAAACTTTCGCCATCACCATCGAACACATCCAAGACGTCTCTAGTCGACCCCGATACCTCTCAATCATCGCTGCTTCCTCCATCTCCGAACCGCCGTTTATCTTTCACCCCGAACGGCACGTCCAAGGTGCTGGCTGACCTCCACGCTGGCGTTACCAATGCGAGAAATGCCCTAGAAAATACAAAAGCACAACTAAGGTTGTCGCAACGGACTGTAGCACAGCTGACCCGGCAAACTGAAGATCTCAAGGAAGGCAGAGAAAGATTGCGTCTAGAGAACGAGGGTTTGAACAACGTAGTTGCTAGAAAGGAAAGACTTCTTCAAGAAGTGAGGACGCGTTTCCTTCCGAGGCTGGGAATTTGCAATCTCATTCTAGTGGCCAGGTCTTGAGAGGGCTCGAAAGGCGGAAGCTGAAGTTGCCGCTCTCAAGGCGCAACTGAAAACGGAGACGACGACAAACAAGAAGACACAGGAATGCAGGAGATGAAGTCCGCTCTTTCAGAATCCACAGCGTTGTCACAAAAATCGGAGAGGGAGTACATCACGCTTAGAGACAGCATCAAAGGACTCGTGGAGTCCTGGAAAGAGGATACTCATCGGCTGAAGGAGGAGATGCGGAAACGGGAGGAAAAGTTTCGGGGCGAGGCGGAGAGCATAGGCAAGAAATACCGGACTCTGCTTGAGGATATCAAAAATGCCGAACGTGGGACGGAGGAAATTAAACAATTGCACGAGGACGACCTCAAGGCAACCAAAGACGTCGAGAACGCGTGGCAGGCTGAGATCGGTCGGCTTCGTGAGCAAGTCGAACAGAGCAACAGGGAGACAGAGGAGGCTGTCAATACTGCTAGGTGATTTTTCCGGGCAATGCTTGATGGGCTGAATGCTGATGAGCATTGTACAGAGGACTGGCCGAAGAGCTTGCAAGGCTCCGGCGACTCATGCAGGCCGCTGGCCGATCACCTAGCATCACCACGACGTTTTCTACAGACAGTGAAGCGCCGCCATGATTGCAATTTGCATTTTTCTGAAATTTCTCTCTTCGGACATTTCTTCACGCTCCTTTTGCTCCTCAGGCCTCATCGCTCGTCGCTCTGCTTTCATGTTAGCACCGTATATAATACCAACATTATTCATTCCCCATGTACAATCAGGCAAACCTATACCCCGCTGGAATTGTCTACCGATATGTTTTTGCTTTTTGCAGGATCTGGTGGCCTATGGCGTCGGGAGAGAATTTGAAAAAATCGAGCGCCTGTGATTGCACGCTCTAAGGAGGGCACGGAATATCGGGTCGGTACTCGGACCTAGCCAATAGCCGACGCTCACGCGGGCACTCGTTCTGACACTTTCTCCAGGATATATTATGAGGTTGGACGGACCCCGCATCTCATCGATTCGCCTGTCTATCACCGCGCTCACGACATGGCGTTGATTCAGACACCAATCACGGAGTACTTTGGCATCAAACACCCCATCCTCCTTGCTGGGTGCGTCCTGTTTTCTCTGTCGTGTGTGCGTCTTGCCAGGGGTCCTCCGCTCAACGCTCAATGTCCATGTTAGGATGAACGTCGCGGCGGGACCGGAACTCGCTGCTGCCGTTACCAACGCCGGAGGCCTAGGAGTGATCGGTGGTGTAGGTTATACTCCAAAGATTCTCCGCCAACAGGTGAATAGCGCCTTGTTTCCTCGCTTTTCGCGTCTTTTTCTCCATACGTGGTCTAGCCACGCACCAAAATTTTTATCATATACGATTGAGGAGAATGGCTGCTTAACATTTTCTCAAATTGCAGATCCACGCGTTGAAGCAGGATTTGGTAGACAAGAATGCGCCGTTTGGTGTTGACCTGCTCATTCCTCAGATTGGTGGCAGCGCGAGAAAGACGAACGTGAGTTTCGGATATCCCGAAATTGCACCATTCGGAACGCTGAACCGCTTCTCTTCAGTATGATTATACGAAAGGCCAGCTGCCTGAACTGATCGACGTCGTAATCGAGGAAAAGACTGCGCTCTTCGTTTGCGCTGTCGGTGTTCCGCCCAAGGACGTCGTCGAGAAGCTGCACAAGGCGCGTATCCCGATTATGAACATGGTCGGGCACCCGAAGCACGTGCAGAAGGCGCTCGACGCCGGCGTCGACATCATTTGCGCGCAGGCAGGCGAGGGTGGCGGACACACGGGCGACATCCCTGCGAGCATCCTCATCCCGGCGTGCGTTGATGCAGTGAAGGGTCACAAGTCGCCACTCACTGGTCAGCCTGTGTACGTGGTCGGCGCCGGAGCTATATATGACGGACGAGGGCTGGCTGCGAACTTGATGTGGGGTGCGCAGGCCGTTTGTGAGTCGCTTTGTCGGTGCAAACCCAGTTGCTTCAAATTGAAGGTGCCCTTGGACAGGGGTCGGTACGCGGTTCGTGGCAAGCGTCGAGGCTGGTGCGCCAAAGATACATAAGAACCTCATTCTGAGCGCTGGATACGAGGATGCGGTCAGAACGCTGATCTACTCCGGCCGACCCCTTCGTGTCAGGAAAACGGCATACGTGGATGATTGGTGCCTTTTTCTTTTCGCCATGTCATTTTTGCCCTACCAGCTTAGCTTTCGCATTACAGGGAAACCCACAGACAGGCAGAAATCAAGGAACTGACGTCGAAAGGTGTTATCCCGCATGAACGCGAGCTGCAAAAGCACCCAGAGAAATCCGTGGAAGGAAGGTCAGTGTAAAGCTCAGGCTCTCTTTACCGTCGAGCGCGAGCTCTGATGCTTGAGTAGGCCTTGGCTGATGGGGCGCGTCTCCGCCGTCATTCACGATATCCTTCCGGCCAAAGTCATCGTCGACAACATGGTGTCAGAAGCCGCGGCTTTGTTGCAACACGGCGCCTCCATGGTAAAGACGAGTCCGCAGGCGAAGCTTTGAGCCAACCAAGTATCCCGGTTTGTTCGGACTGGTACATTAGGAACAACCTATATATGGTATTTATTCCTTTTAAGACCTGCAACGCCTATTTGCCATTACCCATTTCACTCTCTATGAGAAATCTTTGTTTCTATTCTAGACTAACTTCAGTAAGCATGCGCGATGGAAGCAAGTATAAGGGGTGCAGAGTTTTTGATTATGTTTTCATTTAATGAGCATACTAATCAACCTGAGGTGATCAGCGTCCAAGCCCTAAAAACAGTCCTGATCAGTCCTGTCTCGTCGTTTCTGGCAGCCCCTTTTGAATTCGGATTGGATCGTCTTGGCCGGCGGAAGCATCGACTTTCGCCATCTGAAGGCTGATTGGACTAGTGGCTGCCCCCCTCTCAGCCACGTCGTTGTACATTAGGAATCAACCTCATATACGGCCAGATCAGGGCACGCCGCCGCTTTCTTGACGCGCAAACCCCATATATGCATATTCAGCCTTGATATAACTTCAAATTTCAAAGCTGAAACTCCATTGCCACCAACGTCATCAATGCTTCGTAGGCCTCGAGTCCAATTGCAATGCGGCCGCTAAACCTGGCTTCGCCACCATCCTAATGGTCGACCAGACCTTGATGGATCATGTCTATGATTCCTGAGTTACAAATTCAAGTTTGGGTACGAGACCATGTTCGCGGAATGAATGCCATTTTTTTTCAGTAAGCATTGACTTGAATGCAAGGGAAGCAAAGAAAAAAGTCTTACAAACGATCGCGCGAAGGTGTATGTATGTACACACAAATCACAGGAATAAGCATACGCAATGCAATGGAATTTCATACTTGCATACGTCATGCTACCCGGTGACATTTTCAACGCACAATAAGTGTGTTCCGACTATATCATCGCTTGGACGCCTAGACCACCGACTCGCCATGGTAGCCTTCTCCTAATGCTGAAGGATGTTCGATTTATTTTTTGCACCTCCTGTTCCACAGGCATCGAATCCTCTCAAAAGTCTAGACTCTATGACCGACAAGGAGGAAATGTGATAATTCACGCTATCCGATATGTTCAAGCTCTGTCCGTTCTCGTCGAATGGACATTTGATGTCGAGCGTCATCTTACCATACTTATTCCTCAAAGGCACTTGTAATTTTCGCGTTGAACGCCAGTTTATTGCCGCTGCGGTGAGCGAAACCAGAGCGAAACTGCTATAGGAGAGCAGCAATGCCCCTGGATGCAATAAGGAAGAGTCTGCTATCATAATCCGAGTCAATGAACCGACTGAACGGGTTGCGCAACCGCAGATCGGGATCTCATGTTGAGACTCCGCCATAGCTATCTGGCGTTTTAACGAACTTGAGCTTAGTCATCCTCTGTTTCCACGCATTGGTCTGTCGCCGTCGTAACTTGAACCACTAACACAATGCTGCTCCTTGGATGTTTATCTACCTAACCACCTAAATCGAAAGACACCGCGAGGAAATTTTTGGCACGATCGGAGGAACGACGATCGAATTGTTTCACACACGAGTTCCAGACTTTGACCAAAAAGGGAATGCCATCGCGGTTGCGGCTGCTGTTTTCGCCGATCTCAACCACAGATTAAAATATTCCATGCCGTTTCGTCCTTCAGGTTTGCTCTTGAAGCCTCGGGTCTCATTCTTCGTCGCAGAGGGTCGCTCCCCTTTGAGATGGCGGGAGTTAGCAGAGACTTGGTCACACAGGCTATCGAGACGTCTCCTCTCAAGTCTCCCTCCACTTTGCCCTCTCAGCGCGTCTCCAACATTCCTGGACCTGCCATCCAAAAGTCCGCGATGCTAGAGCGCGGGGATCGCCTGCGTGCCTTGCGTTCGAAGTGGTCTTGCATCTGGCAACGCGGGGAAGTGACTTATTCCGACACAGGTCACCAGTTGTACGGGGAGAAGACGGATCTTCCAACTGACGCGGAACCCCTGGACCCTAATGAGGGGATTGCTGGCGAGGATGTTCCAGACGACATGTCGGTGGATCAAGTCGTCGTTGACAGGTCGTGGTACCATGACTTCAAAGAGACGTTATCCGAGGCGCCTCCAAGTCATGAGCGAACAGACCAGCCTAGTGTCCAGTCCACAAGCTTTCTGAAGCCGCCTTCACCGAGTTCTGCACTTTGCAAGCCAATCTTTACGTTCTTTCCGCGACTATGGACGTTTCAAGAGCGTTTCGTCAGCTCCGAGTTTGCGGATGCACAGACTGAAGCGGACTATCAGGAAGAAGTATGGACGCATTCGAAGCGGCTGGCCTTACTCTCGTCCATTTTCTTCGTCATCAATTGGCTTCTCGGGGTGGCGTTCATAGGTGACCCGATTGTCCTGGCAGACAAAGTCTTCTACTATGGCGTATGTCGTCAATGCTTTGTGATGATTATGTTGGGCAAACTCCCTCTCCAGGTCGCCCCTGCATTCACAATTCCCATCGTTTTTTTCTGTGCATTCGACTTCCCGCATGATCATTCAATCTTCTATCAAATCTTCCTATGTATATCTGTCTGGTCATGGTAAGCTAGTTTCAGCGTCCGCGTATGATGAATGATGAATATTTGTAGGCCTTTTTACCAACTCATATATATTGTCCTATGCACGGACTCAAAAGGCGGAATATTTACATGCGGAAACAAGGACTTTTTGTCAACATTCTAGTAAGCTCCTTGTTCGTCGTATAACACATTTCTGAAGGTTATCTACATAGCTACACCTCTGCCTTACAGACTATCGCGTTGTTCGGGGCCGCTTTGAAGCGGGTTCCGAGTTTGATCGGCGCTTTTGCGTTTCTGACATGGTATTTGATTTCTCCACTTGCGGTTGACGAATTCTCATGTCTCGCACAGTTTCAGTAGCTTGATCCTTCCCGTTCGGAGAACATGGACACGAAGTGGGTCAACTCAAAACCATAATTTTTCAACTTCCCTTTTCTGACATATTGACTGTTTTGGCAAGATATTTTGGACTTCGTTGTATACGAGGCGGTGTTATTATACATCCATTATCGAAGAGAAAATGTGCGATGCTTACCCCTATCCCTGCGCTCCCGGTTTAACACCGCAGCAGTCGTCAAGACGTTTATTTTCTCTAAGAATGCAACTCAATATCCAATTTGAGCAAACCAGGCAAGCACAAATCAACGAAAGGAACGCCGCGGATTCAAAGCGGAGACTCACTTCGTAAGCTGCTCAGACAACCCTCCATTTTCCTCTTTCTCATGACGAAACAGATACGTGTTTCATGATAAGTAGCTTTAACTCATAACCGTCGCAATTGTTTATCTTCTGTGACTAACACAGGTCCGCGTTCCCCTTAATACGGCTCGTAAGTACTCGGATCGTTGTGAAAAAAAAAGAACCTCTTCATTTCTGAAAAAATATACACGCATAGTCCTAGCCGTACAAAACATGGAAGCTACGAATGCTATCGACACAGCGCAAGTGATTGAGTTTAGCGCTCTGGAAGGCAGTTTGAGCATGATGTCCAAAGGTAAAATGCAAAGTTTTTTATGCCGTTTGCATCCGTTGACTCTTTCGAAGTCTTGAATGACGTTTTGGATTTGTATGCCAACTCTCTTCTTCCTCAATATATCAACGATTCTGATGCATCGGCTATGTAGCAACCGAATGGACAGCGGTCGATTGGAGTCCGTGTCGCAGGTAGGTACTTTTGGTTTGATTCTTTCTGGTACTGAATGAACGGCGGAATAGCCATATGCTTTTCACCAGGTCATGCGATCCATGTTTATTCCTCTCCAATTGGCGTCCAACGCACGCGGTTTGGAGTTTGTCACCGACCTTGATCTGGAAATTGATGAGGTACCGGTCTTCAACGGGGGACTCTTTCTAGACTAACAACTTTCAGGTGGCGCGCAGGGCCTACTATCGAGCTCTCGGAGAAAGTGATCAAGAAATTGAACAACATCTTCGGGACGAGCCTTGTGGAGACGATTCCAACTGGGGCCTCGTAGTAGGAGACGAAACGCGTTTACGGCAGATAGTTACGAATCTTGCAAGGTGAGAATTCTTTCCTGCCTCTCAGAACAGGACTGGTTGACGCGATTGGTTCAGTAATGCGTGTAAATTTACACCAGCGGGCGGCAAGCTGAAAGTTACAACGCATCTTGTCTTGCCCATGTCTCCGAAAGAGGATACTTGGCCTCTTGACAGAATCGTGGTTAGAATTGAGGTGACCGATACTGGATGGGGCATTCGTCCACAGGATATGGAGGACTCCAAATTGTTCTGTGAGTTTTCCAAGCCTCTCAGCCAGATCTACTGACGTTACTGATGTTTTCGTTCCATCAGCTGCTTTCAACCAAACAGAGCAGGGTCGTTTGCAAGGTCAGAATCTTGGATACAATCTTCGAGTAACGGAGAATTTACTGAGCTCCCGTGTGCAGGCGGCAAGGGAACAGGCCTTGGTTTGGCGCTCGTTAGACAAATTGTCAACCTCAGCGGCGGTAGACTCGGCGTGAAGTCCAAGGTCGGCCGGGGATCCACTTTCTGGGTTGAACTACGTCCGTGTCCATTTTATTTTCTGCTCGCCGCGAAATTTCCTGATCGATAAGTGCAGCATTAGGAGTGGGAGAGAAGGCTGTATCGTCGGGATGTCCTATTCCGCGCAACGCATGCCCTGGCCCGATTCTAGATCATATGGCAGACATACCTGGTACACCCCTCTCACCGACCACTATAGCCGCGGCCATGCAATCTCCTCAGGGATCGCTGTCGACCCGGACTCGTTCTAGCTCTGCCCTTCATGGTCTGATGGATCAAGGTGCATCCTTCAATGGATTAAGCCTCTGCTCCTGGCTAATTCGTTTTCCTTAAACAGGAGGATCTGTAGAGCTAGTTCTAACGCGCTATGACAACTCTCATACTGCTGTTCCGACGCGAAGCTTGGGGGACCCATATACCGGAACGGACTATCCGACTCTGGGAGAGATTGATCTTGCAAGCGACGACGAAGCACACGAGGCTCCGCTGCAGCGGTGTTCATCTGAGTACAAGTCGCAATCCATACGGCGGCCGACTCTCAAACACTCAGTGTCTGCGCAGTCATGTAAGTATCTAAGGACGTACTCGCACGACGCTACGTCACTATTCGGGTGCAAAGTCCATGTCCTCGTTGTTGACGACGACCCGTTGACGAGAATGCTGATGAAGCGCATGCTCACGCGGATGGGTTGCAAAGTGTCGACGGCCGAGAACGGAGAAGTGGCCATGTCGATGATTCTCGGCCACTCATACCGATCGCTGTCGGAAGGGAGTGCGAACGCTCGTCTGCGGAGGCTGAGTGCTGGGACGAGCAATGCTTCACGTTTCACGGTCGTCTTCATGGACAATCAGATGCCTGTGATGTCTGGCTTGAAGGCGATCAAGAGACTGAGGTCTCTTGGCCGAAGTGATTTCGTAGTTGGTGTTACAGGTACGCAGAAGAAATAGCCGAGGTTGAAGTTTTGTCCTGAACTAGCATGCAGGTAACGCGCTGCTGGCGGATCAAAAGGTACTTTCTCGTTGAGTATTTCCTTCTGCAAAACTGACATTTTCCGCGTGATAGGAATACCTAGAAGCTGGTGTTGACCAGTCAGCATTTTTCTTTCTTTCTTTGCGTTAAATCGGCGCTGATAAAGAACTAGCGTGTTGACAAAGCCAGTTCTTGAGCAGAGCCTGAAAGAAATGATGCTGAAGGCCCTGAGTCGCATATCATCGTGGCAGTAGGACTGGTCGAAGCTTTGAATGCATCGAATCGCCGCATGTGATCGCCATACCCATTCAAGACTTTACTTTAATGCTCACAGAGGCCGTTGAAGTGAATCCGGCGTGTAAATCGTATATTTAATATGTAATAATGACTTTCCTTGCTTTTTCATGTTCTTCTGGAGGCAGTGGAAATGTCGTTATCAATCTCAGAACGCGGATGGTAAATGACGAAGTTGCGATATAGGCAGTGCAAAGAATAGCATGCAAGTCATATAGTCATATGTGCATAGCAATAACGATGACGAGCATTTATTTCTGAAAAACCAAAATTTGAGCAGGCCAAAATCAGAATGCTTCAGAACCATACCAGAATAATGCCGTCGAATCTTTGCTTGAACCATGCCATTGTATCCTCCTTCTTGATGCGGTGAGAGAATCCAATGCGAGCCTTCTTTTGTTTCCTCCTCGTCACCCGCGCACCCGGTCGGCCCATGACGACGTAGAAGTCCATACCAAAGATACCAATGCCGGGATCATACCGGGCACCCAAGTCGATATGCTCTTGGATACCGAAACCGAAATTTCCGGTTTCTGAGAAATTCTTCCTCCTCAGTTCATACTCCTTCACTTTCAAGCCACGTTCCAAGATCTCCTCTGCCTTGGGACCGCGGATCGTGACGTGCACGGCGATTTTTTCATTTCGACGGATGCCGAACGTCCGGACGGTGTAGCGAGCTTTTGATGTCACTGGGGTTTGGCCAGTGAGCTGTTCGAGAACCTTGGAAGCTCGAGTCAGACGATCACCGGATTCACCGACGGAGATGTCTGGGGTGGAGAACAAATCAGTAAACGCGACCCTCGAAGCTCGCAAGGTGGGACGGTGGGACGCACTGATGACAAGCTTGTCGATACGGGGTTCCCTCATGGGGTTTGTGGGGGCTGTCTTTTGCTCGGCCTGTTGAATGCATGGTCATTCTCTGCGCAGACGTGTAGCAACGCGCCCACCAACCATTTTCTTGAAGATATGTGTCGTCGCTGTGCCTTCCTGCCCAATCGACGAATGCGGTCCCTGGGCTGGGTGGCTGAAACCTTATTTTCTTTCCTGTACACCTGCCGCGTAATGCCGGCAATCTCAAAAACAAACTTGTCTAAATAATATTCTCGTTCCTGATTGGACGCTTGGCTTACAGGTTCAACACGCTAGTGGTGCTGCTACAGCTGCGATGTGGAAGGCGCTCGCTATTACCGTTAAAAACTAATCGCTCAGCCGACGGTCCCGTTGGCTGACTACAAGACGCCGAATGAACCGGTCGCGGACGGCGAATTCCTTTTAGGAGACAATAACCAAAGAAAAATAGCAAGAAAGCGTGTCGGGTCAAGCGTGTCGGGCCAAGACCACTGCAACATCGTGCCGGTATCGCATTCGAACTGATTGCGTACTTTATGCGCCTCCGCCAGGTTTAATTGTCGTTGTCGTTGTAAGGCCTCAGCCGGCCTTACATAAACAGTCATCGGCCCGCTTCATTATCTCGGCGCTTCCTGCCTTCCACGAGGATGTGATTCCATCTGGCTCTCTGTCCGACCATTGAGACAACATATCTGATGAAGGATGAAACTGCGGGGATCAATGCCCGATCCACGACCAGCAAGCTGGCTATTTATCCATTTGACCACCCCGACGCAGATGTTATCCTTCGCTCGTCGGATGATCCACCCGTCGATTTCCACGTGTTCAAGCTCTTGCTGTCTCTTGCATCCCCGTTTTTCGAGCTAGTCTTCACCCTTCCACAACCGCTTGATGATCTCCGTGAGGAAGACGGACTGCCAGTCATCTCCATGGCAGAGGATGAGCGTACCCTTAAACTGATGCTTGGGTTCTGCTATCCTGTCGCTTTGACATCACCGCCCGAGCTAACGTCCTTGGGCGACCTGCAGCTTTTGCTGAAAGCTGCTGTCAAATATGACATGGACGGGGTGCAGAAGCACATCCGGAAATCGCTCATGGAACAGCGTTTTGTCGAGGCTCAGCCCCTGCGCGTTTTCGCGACCGCATGCAGATACGGATGGTTGGCAGAAGCAAAAAGAGCTGCACGCTATACCCTTCGACAGCCAGCGTCGCTGCCGTTTGTGGAGGAGCTAGAGTTCATCTCGGCAGCGGAATACCATCGACTGCAGGAGTATCACGTCCGCTGCGGTGATGAGGCAGCGACGTATGTCTCCGGCCTCACGCTGGACGTGGAAGATGACTGGGTCTGGACGACATGCACGAACTGCGAACCTGCAAACCTCGGGGATCTGATCTCCAGAATTTTTCGACGCTTTCCTGGCTACGCTCCCCCTAGAAAATGGTGGGTAGAATGGATGAATGCCGTCGCTTCTGAGCTACGGAAGATTCCTTGGGGAGAGACGGTTAAAAAATATGACCTGATGAACCAGGCGATCTCAAAGGCGAAACGTTGCGTCATATGCGAATCGAAGGCCGCTGAAGATCTAGATGGCTTTTCACATATATTGGCGGCTAGGGTTGAAAAGCAGATATCGACGGTGAGTGCCATGCCCATTGCTATATCGTGTCTAATTCATTGGAATCATGCCAGGTTGAGCTCGTTTTCTGACACATTTATTTTTCAATTGCCATTGATGGCATTCTGGAGTTGGACGGCTGTACACTGTACAGTCGACTCTCTCCTAACCCATATCCCTCAAAACCCATAACCCCTTATAACCCATAGGATTTTCCATTTCCCGGGTTGGTTAGAGCCAAAATCGAGGTCATAACCCATAAACCTCCCATAACCCATAACCCATAGCCATTTTGGAGAAAAACCCATACATTTTACGAGAGAATCTGAGATTGATGTATTATATAATCATCACTTTCTATGCAAAACTTGCCAAAGAAAGGCATCTTCATCATGACAAACCCTCTTGGTTCACTGAAAAAAGGCTTACAGGCCCAAGAAAGCAAATCCAGCCCCGAAAAGGATGGCAAAGGAGAGGCTTACGGAGGGTGATGAGGAATGTGGTAGATGGTGAGGGCAACCTCATTTGGAAAGAAGGGCGAGGATGATAAGAAGGATTCGGATGAGAATGACTTCCCCGTGGAAATCCATCCCTCACAGATGAAAGCACTTCACGCTGCAACGACTTGGCAGAAATATGTTCAAGATATCGAGGACCCTTTTTCTAACAAGCTGGAGGTAATTTTGGCATCTTTCAGTCATCAGACATGTCTAGCCAGGACCAGTCCATGAAATCGGCACTTTCCACAGACTATTTAGACTCATAATGCATTGAATAGTTGCTAATAACCCATATTTTCGCTAATTAGACAATACTATATCATCTTATAACATCTTCCCTCAAACCCATAATCCCTTAAAACCCATAGCCTGAGGCCTTTCCCGATCACTATGGGTTAGGAGGGAGTCGACTGTATAGCAGTTTATGTACTAATAGAATACCGAATGATCCTTCCCCATTGCGGGTGAGCGCTGCGTGCCTTGTTTAGCAGGCGAGGAACGACATCTTGTGAGGGTCAAGGCATAACTTGACCCAAATGAGGACAAAGTTTTGCCTAACAATGGCAAAGGAACAAGGCAGAGAGACGAGCGAGGCGAAATTCAAGATGTTCGAGAGGAAGAATACACGTTGATTCGACAACCACTTAAGTCCTAAATACAGGTGGCTTTTATACATAAAATGGTTTAGGAGAAGTTTTCGGAGAAAACGTAAAGAACGAGTCATAGCAGATTTCTATAGGAGGAGTTTTGTAAAGTAGAGAGTAATGAGTGAATCATAGTGAATTTCTATAGGAGGTAACGAATAATAAATGAACGAGAATATGATGAAAATATTTATGTATAGAATTAGGGTTGTGACACATCTGTCTTCGCCTAAACTGACCTGACCGTGGCTTCTTGTTGCGGTATCCTGCTTTCCGTTTTCTCTCACAAGAACACCGTACCCCGTACGTCGTGTGAGGTATGTTCGGCTAGCTCCTTGCAACATTTCTACTGTCCACCGCTCGCGGCATTTACCCTTCTCGTATCCCGATGCACTCGGAGTCACGGAGCGCCTGAATGTCGAAAAATTGTATGGGTCATAACACCTGACTTTCGTTTCCTCTTTATTGCTTGCAGTAACCAATGCACTACTTCTTATACTGAGCAGCTACAAAGACTCCGTCGTTTGAACCAGTTCGACTGGCTTCTCGGGCTTCCCTTGTATCCCATTTCGAGTCCAGCCTGCCGTCCTGGGTTTGATGTTTCATGCTTAATTGATGGATGTCGCACAAGACATTGATTTTGACCCAAGGGAAGAACGACACGAGACTGAAGAATGCTACGAAACGGTCATCACCTGCCTCGCAATTTTCCCTTCTTGACACACAGCGAGCAGGGCCTTTCTCGTCCCACGTGCGCCTCTCTGATCGAAGCTCGCTTTATGGTTGCAAGACGACACATCTCTGAATCCCTTGCCATTTCTTTGAACGACGGTTGGGTTCTGTCCACCGTCAATCAGCGACTTTCCCCCTTGGGCTCCAGTCGCTTCTGGTGATGATCTAGCTTTGGAGAAGCTGTCCGAACCCGAATTGGGCACCCCCGAGATCAAACCGTGAGACTGCAGAAATTCTCCTTCTGATCTAGCGTGTCATAACTGTCATCGGCATAAGGAATCTGGATCAAAATATTAAAGTGGACTTGAATATGGTCGCAAGCGCCATCTCACCCTCCTGCTCAGAGCAACCATGTCCAGCGAGAACGAGAAGCAATCTAGTGTGTCCGACGTCAAAGGCGACATTGAGTCGGTGCATAACCTCCTGGGCACCGAGAAGGAGAAGAGACTGCTGAGGAAGTTCGACTTTACGCTCATTCCTCTCTTTATGCTTATCTGTGAGCGTTGTTGCGATTCCCGGTTTCTCCTTAAAGCTGATGAATATCGCTGTTGAAAGTCTGCCTCAACTTCGTTGATAGGTAAGCGCCTACTTCTCGTAATTAATGAAGTTCCGCTTAAACGTCTACTTAGAACTGCAATCGGTACGCTGTGATCGTCTTGCTCTGTGCTAACACATTGAATTCCCCGTTCAAACAAAGGGAATGCGAAGATTGCTGGTGAGTTTGATATTTCGGCACTCAGTGCTTTCTGTTGACATTCCATTGATCAGGTCTGGAGAAGGATCTCGGCATGCATGGGACAGATTACAACAAAATGTTAACCATATTCTACGTTATCGTACGAATCATTTTCTGGTATCTTCGTCTTTCATATAAATGAGACCTGTCCCCCCTAGTTCATAGTCACCGAAGTTCCATGCAACCTGCTCCTCAAGCATTTCGGCTCTATTTTCCTGGCCTTGATGGTCATCCTCTTCGGGATATGCACGTTGTGCACTGCGTTTGTTAAATCTTATAGAGGTTTAATCGCTACGAGGATTTTCCTTGGCATTGCGGAGGGAGGTACTTTGGTAGGTGCCCTATGCTGTTTTCTGGCTCGTAGTGATGAATTTGACTGTTTATCAGCCTGGTCTAACTTATATTCTATCTCGCGTAAGTGAGAGCCTCAAAGTGGCGACGGGCATTTGACACTGATTGGTCAGTATTATCGTCGATCTGAATTCGTGCTCCGTCTTGGGGTGTTCTTCGGTGTTGCACCCTGCCTTGCTGGCGCTTGTAAGCAGCGTCAACTTCGGATTTTCAAATCCTTTCTCAAAATTTTTTTGCATTGTCGCAGTCGGTGGTCTTCTCGCCTCTGGTATCCTTGCACTTGATGATATCGGGAGTGTCAAGTCCTGGAGGAAGATTTTCCTGGTCGAAGGTACAGTATCTGGCTTCCACTCGGGCTTTTGGATGAGAAAAACTAAAGCACATCCGTCAGGAATTATTACCACTGCCATAGGCATTATCTGCTGCATCATCATACCTACTGATCCCCAGCGGACAAGATTGCTCAACGAAGAAGAGCGCGCACTTGCACTGGCACGCATTGACGCCGACCAAGTCGTCAGGACAAAGGGTCTCAAGGAACGAACCTCATGGACCTTGGTTTGGAGGGCTTTCAATTTCAATGTAATGCTTTGAGATGTTTTTCGCATGCCAAGACATTGACTGGCCGTCCTTAGACCTTGTTGTGCGCTCTCGCCTACCTTTTGATCAACATCTCTTTCCAAGGACTGAGCTTGTTCTTGCCCACTGTCGTCGCCCATCGTAAGTCGAACCCAGACGTTTTGTAAAATGCATCGCTCAAGTGATTTACGCCCAACAGTCGGACATTTCAGTACGGCACCCACAAAATACGATGTGATGTCATGCTAAACATCTTTCAATTTAGCCACCGTTCAAGCGCAATTACGCACCGTGCCACCCTTCTTGGTCGCTGCCGTGTGGGTCTTGGTAGTTTCCTATGTGGGATACAAGTTCAAGAAGCGCGCCATTCCTCTTTTCATGGCAATGCCATTGGTTGTTGCGGGATATGTCATTGCGATCTCCACTAAGAACGTCCATGCGCGGTCAGTTTCACATCTTGGAAACTTATACTCAATAAATGCTAACTTTTCCTGAAGCTACGCGGCCTGCTTCTTGAATATCGCCGGCCTGACGCCTAGTGCACCTCTCTTCCTGGCTTGGGGAACTGACAACTCTGCGCCCGACACCGTGCGCGCCGTGACAACTGCCCTCATTCCAGGTAATGGGACCTGACCTTTGGTGCACAAAAACGAGCTAAATCTAGGCACAGGTATTGGGGCGTTTGGCGCCGTCATTGCGTAAGTCCCCATCTTTGGACCTTGAACAGTGGAGGTTGAACTAGCTTATTATATATACAGTGTCTGGACATATCTACCCTCAGATGCACCTGATTTCCACAAAGGCAACTCGATCAACGTCGCCACCAGCGCCCTCACTTGTTCTCTCGCCATCATTGGTGCATTATACGTGACCTGGGAGAACCGAAAACGCGCGAAAGGTGGACGTGATTACCGGCTGGAGGGCAAGACCAAGGAAGAGATCGAGCAACTGGGACACCAGCATCCTGCTTTCCGTTATCAGATCTAGTGCTCTTGTTGTACAGCATACATGTGTATACCGTTCTCTTGGATAAATCCTCTTTGAAGTTCGACGGTAAGTAAGAGACGGAGACGATCAATGTCGAATTATGTCTGTCCACGCCTGTTATGTTGCAATGGCATGCCTAGCAACCCATAGGGGATAAGCTGGCATCGGACTGCCAACTATGGACTCCTGAGATGCCAATGAATTGCCTTTAGGCACTGTTTACCAACTGCGGCGAATAATTCGGAGACACTAGTTTGTTATCACAGCCGCACTTACCCCCTAAGTTCGCGCCGATCAAATGACAATCAGGTGAGCCGCAAACTCCCAGCCGTTCATAGACTGCCTGGATCCTAAGGCACTATAGAAGACAACTTTTCCCATATGGTGACACGGTGCAAGCCAAATGCGAGCCCTTTAAGAGCGAAAGGGCCAGCACCCAGGGGCGAAGTCCCGAACGTCTCCATGTCTCTTCCCGAGATTACCAGGGATTCGAACGAAAAGGCCAACTTGGCAACGAACGGACACCATGACGGGTCTGATAAGGGTGACTTTAACGAACATGACACGGGAATTGATGCGACAGCGGAGAAACGTTTGGTTCGCAAACTCGACTTGATCCTCTTGCCACTGTTCACTCTTGCTTGTGCGTACCCATTGAATATGCGCCTTGTTTTAGTCGGGTGACTTTCAAGGCTTTAGATTGCACCAATTTTATCGACCGGTGAGCCTGATCTAAGGGATAGTCAGATTCAGTCTCGAGAATCTTACGACTTTCAAGAACTGCCATAGGTTGGAATGCTGTGACAGGAGAATTCAATAGCAACTTACAGTTCTCGTTTTCGAAACAGGCAATGCGAAAATAGCAGGTGACTGCACTGGCATGACGGTTGGTCCGCTCTCGGACGCATCTGACATTTCGTGGGACGTTTTGTCGCGCGAATTTAGGGATTGAGAAAGACCTCGGAATGTCGGGCTTTGATTACAACGTGGCTCTGACTGTTTTCTATATCTTCGTACGTCAGTTGACAGAATCCGTGCAAAAACAAAAAACGATGATCTGTCGATAGTATATAGGGGTGGAAATACCATCCAACCTTGCTCTCAAACGGTTTGGTTCGATATGGCTCGCTGGTATTATCACCACCTTCGGCCTTGTCTCCATTGGAACTGCCTTTGTTAAATCATACTCCGGTCTTTTGGCAACAAGAGTGTTCCTGGGGTTAGCGGAAGGGGGCACACTGGTACGCGACCTCTTCCCATTAGGGATGAATGCCGCGATCTGATGGTTTTCCTTCCCCCTTACCAGTCGGGATTAACCTACATCCTTTCTCGCGTTAGTGGAATCCATCTGGCCTCCAGCCGTTTAATCCAATAGTCTTATGTACCTTTAGTACTACCGCCGCAAGGAGTTCGTGCTTCGTGTGGGCATATTTTTCGGGCTATCACCAACATTGGCGGGAGCTTGTACGACCATTCTCTTAAGTTTAGCGGTCGGTACTGAATTGAGGTGGAAAAGTTGGTGGACTTCTCGCGTCAGGACTCTTGTCAGTATCAAACATCGGCACCGTAACTTCATGGAGGAAGGTTAGTGTGTGTGCCTGATGGGTGCTGATGTCAAATTCAGCAAAGATATACTTAAAAAGCCTCCCCCACAATAGATATTCCTGATAGAGGGTATGTGTCCCGAGAAAAGAGTGCCTTGAGTGCCTCACGCTACGCTAAACTAAACATCTAAACTCAGGCATCATAACAACCGGTTTTGGACTGCTCTGCTTCTTCATCATACCTACTGATCCTCAGCATACGGGGCTGTTCGATGATGACGAACGTCGGCTCGCCCTAGCTCGAATTGATGCAGACCAGACCGTGAAGACGCAAGGTCGCAAGGAACGCACCTCTCTGAAGTTAGTGCTTCGGTCCTTCAGTGTAACGGTAGGCCAGAGGATTGAGGAGAGTGGCTTTCGCACTAACTCTGAAGGTATTAGACCTCGATATGTGCTATTTGCTACCTTATGGTCAATATCTCCTTCCAAGGACTGAGTCTGTTTATGCCTACTGTGGTCGCGTCGCGTGAGTGACTGCATGCGTGTCTCGGCCATGGTCCTCTGACATACGTTTCTCAGTGGGCCATTACAGTGCGCGATGTCGCTTGAGCGTGTTTCTGTGATCAAACTGAATTAGCATTTTAGCTGTCGTTGAGTCGCAACTACGAACAGTCCCGCCATATGTCGTTGGTGCAGTCTGGGCATTGTCGCTATCGTATTACAGCTATCGCATCAAACATCGAGCCTTGCCAATCGCGTTGTCTGTTCTTTTAATGGTCGCTGGATACGCCATTGCAGTGGGAACGAAAAACTCTCATGCACGGCAAGTCAGCGTTTCTGGCGGCGGAAGGTAACTCATTATCCTCCAGTTATGCGGCTTGTTTCCTCTCCGTGACGGGCGGCTCACTTAGTGGACCATTGGTAAGCTGAATTCTCTCCTCATTTGTAGCTGAACAACGCACTAATGTAACCTAGTATCTTGCCTGGGGAACGGACAATGCGGCACCTGATACCGTCCGCGCGGTAGCAACTGCCATAATCCCTGGTATCTTCTTCACTCCCTGACAGAGGTCCTGGCTCACGAGTTTCAGGTATCGGCGCATTTGGTTCTATTATTGCGTGAGCCCTGTAATTGTCAGCCTGGAGGCGCCTTATGACCATGCCTTAGTGTGTGGACATACCTTCCAGCAGATGCCCCGGATTACCACAAAGGAAACAGCCTCAACCTCGCAACCAGCACGTTGGCCTTTACCCTGACTTTAGTATGTCTACTCTACATCCTCCAGGAGAATGCCAAGCGCGAGAGAGGTGAGCGCGATTATCGTTTGGAGGGCAGAAATGCAGCAGAGATCGAACAATTGGGTTACTTGCACCCGCGATTCCGTTTCCAAGTGTAGACAGCTGGACGATGTCGTTGTAGCACGAGCCTACTAGATGAACGCGATTTACTACAATACCTCTCTGAGATTATATCAGACGCAAAACAGGCGAGACTTAAAAAGTGTCGAAGAGGTTGGTGATCAGGCCTGTTCGCGCAAATCGCCGCCGTGCGGTGGCTTACATACATAGACGATGCTCAGAGCCACGACTCTCCGATTCTTCAGTCTGTCGTGCCGCATCAAACGCCCACAATATCCTCGATTCGCGTTCTCCATACATGCCAGCAGCTATTGTCTGTCTCCTGGGCGGTTCCATCAGGTGGCCGCGGGCACGCCGCAGTCCCGGGCCCGGAAATTATCGACACAACCTCCATGGAAGCAACCTATCATGCCGCCAGGCAAAACCCCCTTGCGAGAGAACATATACACGCTTCCAAACCTCCTGACAGTTTCCCGCATCCTTGCTTGTCCAGTTCTGGGTTGGTCTATTCTGAACTGTGACTTCAAGCTCGCGACGGCTCTCCTGGCGTATGCCAGTGTTACAGATTTTGTCTGTCTCGAGAATATTTTTCTTAACGCTTCATTGACCTTCCGGGATAGGCTGACGGATTCCTTGCACGGCGTTTCAAAATGCAATCTGTGATCGGCACCATCCTTGATCCAGCTGCAGACAAGACTCTTATGACGACGCTGACGGTGACATTGGCAATGCAAGGGATGCTGCCTGGTATGTCCCTTTCATCTTCCGCCTCTCCTGCCCCCTTCTCAATGTACGTCAGTTTCCCTGGCTGCGATCATACTGGGTCGTGATGTCCTTCTGAGTTTATCCGCCTTTTATATCCGTTATACCTCACTTCCAGAACCGGTGCGTGAAATGTTGAAATTTTACCCTTTTGCACGCTTTTGCTAGTCTCTGACGCATGATGTGACCCAGAAAACTTTCATGCGATATTGGGACTTTTCTATACCCTCTGCAGAAGTACGACCTACAGGAATCAGTAAAGTGCGTGTCTTTCCTTCCTTCGTCGTTCAAGGAAGGGCCTACCTTTTTTTTTCAAGATTAATACCGCTCTCCAACTTGCCCTTATGGGAACCACCACTGTCAGTCCCCTTCTGAGTGTTGATATTTCAGTTCCTCTACAAGGCCTGCAGTGCGTCCATCTGTCTCCCACTATTATCTAAGGTGACATATCTGTCTTCTTCAGATGGACGGTAGCCATTACGACTATATGGAGCGGTCTCTCTTACTTGTTCTCTAAAGACGCCGTTCGTATAATCTCCGAAAAACGACGAACCAAGTCACGCTCGTCGTCATAACACTTCTCTGAGCTGGTTACTTTTCGTTTTGGGCAGACAACTCGTCCGTGTAGACGGCTCGGTCGAACCGTTGTCACGAGTCTACTTTTCTGTTAATCCCATCATGACGACAACGAAAGGGCTGCTGATGGCATTCGCATGGGGCTCGAAGCCTGTTATGGGACAAGGAACTACCTTCATTCAATGTAATGCCGAACCATATCTCACGTTCTATCTATTTCCCATGTTCCAGCACCTTCCCTCGCTCAAAGGTCAAACAGTGCTCAGAATAACGACTTGACAGGATCTTCAATCAGGTTCTGATAATCAATTCCTCCTCGTTGATAGCATTTACTTCGGAGCACGAACCATGACCTTTCCCGGAAATTATGGGGCTTCCAGGCCTAACGTGGGATGTGCTTATCAGTCGATTCGAGATCCATTCATGCCACCGGTTCTACAGATTCCAAGCACCTCTAACAACCTGAGCTCGGTGAGCCAGCGTCCATTACAATTACTCGAATTACATAGGCCTTCTCTATTATTATACAGTCATATAGCAATTGTAAATCTAACTCCTGAATTCATGCACAATATTATAGCCCTTGCCGTTGGACCGCAATAATACAAGAGAAAACGACAGTCACGGTAATATATACCTAGCAAAATCGATTCATGCGGCTCGCCGTCGTCGCACGTCTTGCAAGGCAGCTTCAATAGCTCGCTTCGAGGAGCAATGCTCCCGCCAGACGTCACTCGCACGTCTAGAATGTACGCATAAGTAAAAATCCAAAAGCCGGAGAGTGGGTAGAGGCTTACTTTGCGCGTGACAGGAACATGACGGCCCACACAACGCTTCTCAATTTGTACGGCCTTTTCGCCGGAGGTAGTGAGATAGGGAAACCGATCCTAGCGATGGACGAAATGATCGTTCGTTCACTGAAGTGATAAAAATCATAAGATTAAGGTTTTAGGCGACGTTGAGAATCAAAACTTAGGCGAGTTCCGACCTTTTCTCGAATTGCGATAGGAGCACGAGCAGGTAATGTTTTTGGTAGCCGAGGTCTGAGCGCAGACACGCTTCGCGCGTGCACCTCGCTTTGAGGTACCGAATCTGCACAATCAAGCCCTTGCATTCCTTCTTATGTTGTACCTTCAGAGCCGACAGTTCCTGCGAGTCACTGCCCGTGCACGGGTAAGCCGTCGGACGCATTGTTTAGACCGAACATGGCAAGAAACTTACGCAGCACAGACGTGGCCCTTGATTTGGCCGCGAGCCTTGTTGGTCTTCTCCCGCTGGCTTTCCAATTGCTCGTTGAGCAATCTGATTTGTGACTGGTTTTGTTTCTTCTGCCGCTCCAATTGAGCGAGCTCCTCTTTGTGCTTGACCTCCAACCTTTCCTTTTCTGACCGCAGGAGTTTGAGGTCTCGACCAAAGGCTTCCGCATCCTTTTTGACGCGCTTCAAATCGGCTTGCAGCGCGGAGACAGTCTTGGCAACCTCGCTTTTCTCTGTCGATGCGCGGTCTCTCTCCACTTCGGCTTGTTGCAGAGCATCTTCCTTGTCAGACAGAGCGCGACGAAGGTCTTCGATTTCCGACAGATACAGATCGAGCTTATGACGTCGCTTCTCATGTGTAGTAGACGAAGCGGCGTATTTGTCGCGCAACTTCGCAGCTTGCTGCAAAAATGGAATGTGAATTATAACATTTCACCGAAAAAATGTGAACTGACCTCTGACACCTCGGTGAACCGACGTTGGAGGTCCTTGTGGTCATTGACAAGCAATTCTCGTTCTTGACGAAGTTGGTCAATCGTGTTTGTATTTTCGGAGACTCGAGTTTCGAGGAACCGCGCTTTTTGTTCAGCATTGACATTTTCTAGAGGAAGATTAACACAGTCTGGTAGGACATCTGCTATCACTGACCTCGCAACTCTTGTTCCAGGTCGTGGTTCTCTTTCTTGTATTTCTGTAATTGGTCTTTGACCTCATCCATGTCCTGCGTAGGTTAATGTCAGCTATATTCCCGTCGAGAAAATGAATACTTGCTGATTCGGTCCGGCGTAATTGGGCTAGGATTTCCGATTTTTCACGATGAACGCGGTTCTGCTCTGCAGTAAGACCACGGAGTTGAGCTCTCTCAGACTTGAGGTTCTCTTCGAGCTCGGCAATGGCTCCTCTGGCCTTCTCCAGTTCCTTCCAAGCAAATTAGCATCCATGCACAGCGGTATAATAGCTGACTGCACCTCTTCAACGTCGTATCTCATCTTCTTTCCTGTTCGCTCTGTTTCGGCTAGCTTTCTAGCTTCTGCTTTTGCGGTGAGGATCTGCGCACTCATTTTGTTCGTAGCGTCTTGCAGAGTAGCATTTTCGCCTATCAGTCTCCTTTCTCTTCCTCCCATTCTTTCCGCAGAGCTTCCAAATGAGCGTTCACATATGTCAGATTAGCTCGCAAAGCATCGGTCGTTCTCGTGGGTGGCGTCGGGGCTCCGTTGGTAGCTCATCCTTGGAAATATTGGACGAGCTACAGAAATCGAATGAGACAACATACTTCCAACAGTGCATAGAACACCATACCTCTCGTCAAGCCTGTTCAGACTGCTCAAATCCACTCGAAGATGACATTTTTTGCAGCGCATGTGCTCAAGACGATGCATACGGCGCTCCTCCTTTCTCTGCAGCCTTGCAATGTCCTCTTCCAAGACTGAAATCTTGTAACGAGCATCTTCAAGCTGCCGTGTGAGTTCGACAACGCCCAAGCCAGCGTCCTCCAACTTCTCCAATTTGTCGTCGATGCTTTCGTTGGCTCGATCGAGCTCACGCTGCAAACGAGAAATCTCGGCTACTAAAGGAGACACCGATGGATCTGCAGCAGTGCTATTTAGCCATGACAACTAGAAGGGTTAGTCGATAACTTCTTCGAAAATCGAGGGATATGCTCGCTTACTTCTTTGAGTGGTCCACCTGGTGTCCGTGGCGCCCTGAACGACAGCGACAAAACATGACGATGAATAGGAGAAATCCCGCTCGCGTTAACGAGTTTATTGGGAGTGTTGAACTCGTTGACAGTTATCCTCAAGGCCTTGTTGCGTTCCAGTAATTCCTCTTTCTCCCTCTCCAGCATCTCGATCTTGGCGTCTTTGGCTTTCTCAATGGCCTTGCGGGCGGAGACTGATTCAGGATCGCGTTCAATCTCGCAATCTTGTTTGCGTCGTCTAGCTCCTCTTCCAAGGCTTCAAATTCGGCCTGAGTCGGTCCGCGCTCGCTCGACGATTGATGAGCGGTGCTATTTGTGCTCTGTCGCTCGAGCTCCCGTTCCAAGGATGCCACCTTGTTCTTGAGCTCCATGATGACCTCTTCATCGCCTAGCATCTTCTTCTCGGCGTCCTCCAGTGCGTCTTCCATCTGACGGGCTACTTGTCTGGCCTTCTCCGCTTCATCTTCCAGCTTGTCCAGGTCGTCTTGCACCTGCGCCTCAGCGTCCGTCAGTGCTTGGATCCTCTTTCGCAGAAGCCAGCTCCTCTTCAAGTGTCTCGATACGCTCGATGGGGAAGAAGCTCCATCTTCGAGCTCACCGACATACTCTTGATTGGCTCGCAGGTCGTCGTTCGCCTTGCGCAGGGCAGTCAACACCTCTGTCATACGCGTCTTCTCTGCTCCACCTCTATCGCCTTGCTGTTCAGTTCTTCCTCCATCTTGTTAATGACATCTCGACCATCACGAAGGTCCCTTTCGAGGTCATCAATCCTGGCGTCCGAGCGCATCACCTTTCTTCAAGTGCTTTGATTTGGGCGTTGGCTTT
>SJRY01000182.1:0-98334 GCA_011319805.1 Macrocybe gigantea
TCTCACCCAGTCATTCACTATTTCCTGACAATGGCGCGTTTCTTCCTGGCTCTAGTCTACGAGTGCATGATCAGAGGCATCGCAGTCATGCGTCGCCGCAACGACTCGTACGTGAACGCGACCCAAATCCTCAAAGTTGCCGGTGTCGACAAAGGGCGTCGCACGAAAATACTCGAAAAAGAGATATTGCCTGGGAAACACGAGATTGTCCAAGGAGGCTACGGAAAATACCAGGGAACTTGGTGCGTATCCGACCTCGGGCGTGGTCCCAGACTCCTCAAGTCCGCTTACCTTTCTCCAGGATTTCCGCTCGACAAAGGCCGGGAAATTGCATTGCAATATGGTGTCGCCCCGCTGCTCGCACCACTCTTCGATTTTACGCCTTCCACCAATTCGCTGAATGCTCTTCCTGTTACAACTCCTGGTGGTACTGCATCACCTCGTCCTCTATCTGCGTCTTCTTCCTACTCAAGTATGGGTACAGAGGTAATTACGCGCCCGCTCTGCCTTCCGCCTTAGCCCCACCACCCATCATGCCCGGCTCTGCTTTGCGCCTTCTTAACCAAGGACGCCCCAAGGCCTGTTCACGCCATCTACTTCTGCATTACATGCAGCATCTCGTGCGGCTGGATATTATCCCCCGGTCCTTATTCGCAACCTGGATATGCACCCTCCCCGTTCTCCGCCCCTTCCCAGACCCCTCCGCCAGGCCAGTTCGCTCAAGAGGACTCGCTCAGAGGCAGATGTCGACGTGTCTGGAAACCGTTCCCCCGTCCATCACCCAGCTTTTCCTTCATCCTCTCAGCCGCTTCCTCTGAATCCGCACCAGATATACAGCCAAGCGACAGGATACTCCTTATGTGCATCTCGTACAGCAGAATGGAGAAGGAGAGCCCTCACCGACGAAGCGCCCCCGACGCGAACGTTCTCCTCAACCGTCCTCTTCTTCGCAACCAACCTCGTGGCAATTACCCCAACGCGCACAAAATCAAAAACCCAAACTATACAGTCGAGGATTCAAATGGACTGCAGCGCTCTCGAACGTAATTGTCCAAGATGGCCAGACGCGCCCTCCCGAAGGCGTATCGCACCTCACGCGTTTCGCCTCCAAACCTGTTGCTCCAAGGCTACAGAATCCCTCGGCCATTCTGAAGGACCCACGGCGCGCCGCCATCATGGCGGCCATCTGCCAACGCGATGATCCGACGACCGTGCTCGATCTCCTGCAGATTCACCTGACCAACTACCGGGCTCCACGTCTGCCTCCCCTTTCGCCGTAGACACCGTCATTGACGACAAGGGCCACACAGCGCTGCACGTCGCGGCGAGCCTGGCGCGTCACTCGACCGTTCAGGCTCTCGTAAACGCTGGTGCCGACATTACATCGCGGCAATTTCCTGGAGAGACACCCTTAATCAGGGCTTGCCTGGCCACAGACAATGCCGATCATCAGACATTCCACACTCTCGTGAGCGTTCTCCACCCATCCATTCGGACTTTGGACACCTCTCGTAAATCCGTTCTGCATCATATCTGCTCCGTCGCAGGCATCAAAGGACGTGCCATTGCAGCGCGTTACTACCTTGACCAGATCTTCTACTGGATTGCTCAGAACCAGGGTGGTGATTTCAAATCCATTGTGGACCTGCAGGATGAGCATGGCGATACAGCACTTAATATTGCCGCTAGGGTGGGCAACAGGAGTCTAGTCAGGACGTTGTTGGATGTAGGAGCAAATCGAATATTGCCGAACAAACTTGGCTTGCGACCAGGCGACTTTGGCGTTGAAACTGAAGTACGCATCTGCTTTTCTTTCTCATGTTTACCTCCGTTTCTAAGCCAAGCATAGGAGCTGAGCGGTGGCCCAAGAGCGGAAGATCTGCTGTCGTCGTTGCGTACAGGCCCATCCGCCCTGTACAAAAAAGTCAGGATGTCATCGCAGGTACGCCCTTGCGAGATCCTGTCCTGCATCCGTTTCTAATGCAGAACATGACAGACATGACATCTATGATACAGAATCTCAGCAGTGAATTCCAGAGCGAGATAAAAGCAAAACAGGATGCGTTGGACGTCACGCAGGCGCATCTCCGTGCGGCGACACGTGAGTTGTCCGAGCAGAGGAGACAACTGGCCGCGTGGCAGGCACGCTGCGCTGAGCTCGACCAGGCCAAGCAACGCCTGCGCAATGTCGAGAAAAGCTATCGCGACGAGGACAGTTTCGACTGGACTGGTCGGACGGAGCTGGATGGCACGGACGGGCGCCTGACCGCGGGCCCCCCGTTCCAGCAGCGCGGATCGAACTCTACGATGGCCGGGATTGGAGGTTCCGTGGACATTTCGTTCAATGTAGACACCGAGCCGCCGATGCCCACGACGGATTCGGTGCCGAGCTTAGTGAGCTGCGGAGGCTGAAGATGTGGCATCTGAGGATGGAGAAGCTGATGCAGGCGAGGCTCAAGAGTTTGCAGGGCGCGAGCGCAGTGAAGGAGTACCAGTGCAAGAAGATTGTGGCGCTGTGTACCGGTATACCCATCGACAAGGTTGAAGATGTGAGTTTTTCTCTTTATGCTTCATCACGATACCACTGCTAAACGCGTCACGTCGTAGATGCTTGAAAATCTAATCGTCGCCGTTGAGAGCGACTCTCAAATAGTTGATATTGGGCGCGTTTCTGGTTCATGCAAAAGGTAAAATGGTTTTTGGGGATTGCGCCCTGCATGAACTTGACTGATGCATCTTCCCAGGTTCGAGATGGAGTCATCTGATAACATGCTTGAAGATGAAAGGACTTCGATGTGTTTTACAAAAATGGCTTTCCTGCATATCACCACACAATTGTAAAATGCCTCGCATTCAAATCCCTAATTTAAGCTGTTTTGGTTCTTTTCTACACTGTTGTAGAGGCATCTTCCGGTGCAAATAGCTGGAAATTGCGATTGTATGTACCCGACGCAAGCAGATTACCGTTGTTTGAAATATCCACCGACATGACTTTACCCGAATCTGTCGTAAGCGTCTTGAGAAGCTGCCAATCGTCCGCGCTCCACAGTTTCACGAAGCCGTCGTAGCCCGCGCTCGCGAAGAACAGCCCAGACCGGTACCATCTTCTTCATATGCCAGTCCCTTGTCCGAATCTGGTGTATCACGGCTGGCGTCACCATCCACACCGTTCATGACGACGTCCGAATTCGCCTTGGGCTTGAAATGGATGTCGTCAGCGTGGAAGAATCGGACGTCGGAGACATTGGAAGGTGGGCAGGGATTGTACAGTGATTTCAGAGAACGCATATCCCATATTCGGATGTGTCATCTCCAGCCCCCGTGGCGATCTGGTAACTGCGCGGTTGGGAATGTATCAGAAGACGGAGCGGCAGGGGCCTAGAGTCAGGGACCTACCCATTCGGCGAAAACACGATGGAAAAAATGGCTTGGACATGTCCGTCAAGGACCATAGCAGTTTCTGCCTGTCCGTAGATCCCAGACACGACCAATGGCGTCCAGTCCCCTGGAAATGTATGGTGAACAAAACCCAATCCAGAACAATGAAAGACATACCCGAGGCGACCAATGCCCCGTCATGTTGAAAGTCCACGCAATACACTTCTTTGGAGTGGCCTTCTTGCAGCAGCAACTCTTTTGATGTGTTGACGTCCCACAATCTCCATGTTGTGTCAAAGCTCGCGCTGGCGACATAGTCCCCCGATGGGTGGAAAGCCACGCGACAGATGCGGCCTTTATGGCCTTTCAAAATGGACAATGGAGAGTCTCTGCGGCGATCCAAACTATGATGAGATGCGAGGATTCCGAACAGATGGCATAGAATTCTCACCTATTTCGCGACCACAAGAGGACATTGCCTTCCCCTCCTCCACTCACGAGATTGACCAAATCTGCGCCCTGTGTCAAGGTAGCCCGCGGATGCCAAGCAACGCCTCCTACCCGATCACTGTGCCCTGTAAACATTATATGTATTAATTTCAGCAACAAGAAAGCCCTTCTGACAAATTTTCGCGAACCTTGTAAGGAACGAATTGGAGTGCAGGCTGGGACATTCCAAAGTTTGATTGTTCCTGACCAGCTTCCAGTAGCCAGTATTTCGTTATTAGGTGCAAATCGTACTTGGGATATCGGTCTTTCATCGCCTATTTGAGACCCAAGGTTAGCATATTTCTGCAAGACAGTGTCAATTGCGGTAATACATCAAGAGACGGCGACGCACTTTGACTTCTGAGAATACTTTTTTCCGAATATCAACGATTCTGCCTAGTTCCATTTTGCTGTCTATCCGCTGTTGAGCGATACGCTTTTGAGCTCTGCCCCGAATAACACAAGACGAACGAGAGTGAAATAGTAAGCACCTTGTGAAAATCACCAGTAGGTAGGGAAAGTCCAACCTAGGCAGAGAATACTCCGCTAAACGACGCCGGGCTTCCAACAGCTCCAACGAGCCCGGTGTATAAAACTCTTCTTCCTGGAATAAAACTATTATTAAAAAAAAAAAGCCTTAGGACGCGAGACAAGCACTCCACCTCTCGTTCACTCTCCTCTGACGATTCTTCATCTACTTGCATAGCTTCATCGCCACGGGCAGCGTTGATTTGAGATAAGACATAAATGAGACGGTCGCGCCGGTCTGCGGCCTGTATACGTTTATTAAGATATATGGATGGAATTCTGCGGTAGGGCGTACCCGCTCCCCAAACAAAGTTATGGGTTCGCCGATCTCTCGCAGTCTTGCCTTGACGCGATTGTCGTCCGTCGGCACAGCCATGCTCCTCGCCTTCTTCTTCCTTTCAAGCTCATCCAGGATAACCTTGTTCTCTATTCTGGCTCTCTCTGAGCCTAGATAATTACCATCATCCACAAGCGTATCCAAGGTCAATTCGGACATGAAAAAGGGATCGAGAGTAAATATGAATAGGACTTAGCGTGTCACGATCCTACCTGAGCTGTGACATCGTGACTTCACCTCTGATCAGAGGCACACCAGCAGCCCCTCAATTCCATATGTTGACGATTTCGACCAAGGCGTTCTCAGATTTTGGACTTTGCGACCCCCTTCTCGAGACTCTTTCACAACTAAATTACTTGGATCCTACACCAATACAAGCGAGGTCCATAGGACCAGCCTTGGAAGGACGCGATATTATTGCGCTTGCGCCAACAGGGTCAGGGAAAACTGCAGCTTTCGTCATCCCCATACTCCAACATCTATGGAATAAACCGCAGAGTCTTTTCGCTTGCGTCCTTCACCAACCAGAGAACTTGCTTACCAAACATCGGCTCAATTCGAGGCCATTGGGGCGTCCATGGAGTCCGGTCTATTGTCATTGTGGGCGGAGAAGACAAGGTTCAGCAAGCTCTCCAGTTAGCAAAGAAGCCACACATTATTGTTGCCACTCTCCTGGACGGTTGCATGATCACCTCAAAACAACGAAGGGTTTTAGCTTAAGGACGATGAAATTTTTTGTACGTTCATCGCCCCCGAAGTCTGCGTCGTAGATTGTTTCGTCCATTTTCAGGTGCTCGACGAGGCAGATCGTCTTTTGAATCCGGAGTTCCAGGCTTCGATAGATGAGATTTTAAAGATTATTCCTCGAGAACGGACGACGTATCTTTTCTCTGCGACAATGACAAGCAGTGTTGAGAAACTGCAACGCGCAAACCTTAGAAATCCATGCGCGTTGAAGCATCTGCACATAAGTGAGATCCACGCAACCAAACTTTTATCCACTCTGTTTTCTGAACACCCCTTCTCTTATGATTAGGTATGTGACCGTGGATACACTCCTACAATATTACATTCTTTGCCCTCTGGTTCAAAAGGAGGTCATGCTTGTGCACTTAGCCAATTCATTGGCAACAGAACACCATCATTATCTTTACACGAACAGTTCAGAATGCAAAGAGGTACACACAAACGTTCAGCATCATGTGCTCATGTTCAGACCTCTCTCGTCACAGGCTGACCATCATCTTCCGTTCTCTGGGGTTTTCCGCGCTACCTCTTCACAGTGAACTATCTCAAAGCCAGCGACTAGGCGCATTCAACAAATTTAAGAGTGGTATGGCGAAGATCCTGGTCGCGACGGATATTGCAAGCCGGTCTGTTAATCTCTGTTCTGGGAAAGATTTTGGAATTTTAATTTTAATCGTCTCCTTAGAGGATTGGATGTTCCCTCTGTGGACATTGTCATTAATTTTGATTCACCTTCCAATTCCAAGGATTACATACACCGTGTCGGACGTACCGCACGCGCGGACGAGCTGGAAAATCGATATTAATGGTGACGCAATATGACGTGGAGATAATGCTACGCTTAGAAGAAGCCATTGGCAGAAAACTCGAACTATACGCAACAGATGAGCAGGAGATAGCGTTGCTACGTGAGCGAGTGCAGGAAGCGGGAAGGATTGCGGCGAATCAACTTCGTGATGAATCTAGAAAGAACAGCGCTGGTCGGGGGAAGCGACAAATGGTGATAGACAAGGGCGATGACAAGGACAGGGATGATGATGTCGTTGAAGCGGGAATGCCCACGTTCAATAAGCGGCGGCGTTCTTAAAATCAAGATGTTTTTGTTACCCATCTTAGCTCACTTCTGTATGTACTGTACAGTACAGTACAATGACCAAAAAATACAGTATTACAGGATACAAAGTAAATATTTTTTCCCAAATTAAGAACTTATTCCATTTTCAAAATTGACATTGGGTCGCAACTTTGGTGTGTAGCGCTGTGGGAAGCCTAAAGGATAAAATGGAATTATATGAGCTCCTTGATGTTTCTGATGCTTCCGGGGAGGCATATCTGGAGGGGACTTCGACGGCATGTACTGCTTTAAGTATATCACTCAGAGATTATCAGCTTCGAGTGTGAGAAAAGTCATGGTTTCGACGCGCCACGTGATAGAAAGGTGTCTTCATCGCTTAACTAGTCACGGGCTAATGTCCCTAATGAAGCGCCTCCTGGGCAACCATTGCGACGGGAATTAAATACGCTAGTTGAACCGTTGCCATCCGTACATCTGTTCCGCGTGTGCTTTCCACTCGACTGTTTCGTCGATCTTTAGACTTCCTCCTCGCCCATGTATCAACCAGGGCCTTCCAGTCCAGTCATTCCACACAACATGAACAACCAACAACAGAGACTGAACCTGGACCAGCCGTCCGCCAACAAACAACGGCCTGACGACTGTGTGTCTGTTCCATTCGCCGAAGGATTCCTAGGTGCTAATGATTGTTCTCTTGTCTTGAAGACGTCTACTTTGAGCGTTCGACTACCGAGTTTACTCCAGACGCCGTCGCCCGTTCTACTGCGGCGAAGCTGAAGCTCGAGTCATACTACAAAGTTGCAGTCGATGCTGCGATCGAGCGTAATGCCAGGTGAAGCCGTCCGTCCCTCGGAGGCATCTTCTCCCGATCTGGTTTACCCGTGCTGTGCTCATGTAACATGCGACTGTAATGCAGGCGCATCGAGTTGGAAACGAGGTTGACGCAGATCCACACCAACGATGCCAAGGAACGCGAGATACGAAAGTACAGCAGGACGGAATCTCAACATCTACGTTTGAAGAGAACCAAGATCAAGCTATCCGATTTCCAGACAGTCAAGGTGATCGGCAAGGGTGCTTTCGGTGAGGTGGGTTCTCCGCGCCACTTGTGTTGAAATATCGTGTCCTTATTGTCACCTTGCGGCCCGTAGGTGCGCTTGGTGCAAAAAGTTGACACTGGGAAGGTCTACGCGATGAAG
Source organism: Macrocybe gigantea (assembly GCA_011319805.1). Taxonomy (NCBI): domain Eukaryota; kingdom Fungi; phylum Basidiomycota; class Agaricomycetes; order Agaricales; family Callistosporiaceae; genus Macrocybe; species Macrocybe gigantea. Next base: position 7,754 of record SJRY01000182.1, read on the forward strand.
AGTCTGCAGAAAGCAGAGATGTTGAAACGAGACCAAGTATGGTCGCGTGCTCATTTCTTCATGTTCTAGAGCATTCGTTTGATATACCCTTTAGCTTGCTCACGTCCGTGCAGAACGAGACGTGCTCGCGGAATCGACATCGCCGTGGGTTGTCCAGCTCTTCTACTCCTTCCAAGATCCTCTCTATCTATATCTCATCATGGAATTTTCTTCCCGGTGGCGATCTAATGACCATGCTCATGAAATATGACGTATTTTCCGAGGACGTAACACGGTTCTATATGGCGGAATCTATCCTTGCGATAGAGGCGGTTCATAATCTCGGTTATATCCACCGGTTCGTTTGTTCCGCCTTGATACGGTCCTCTCAGTTATTAACAACATCGGAAAAGCGACATCAAACCAGATAATGTCCTCATTGACAGGAATGGCCACCTCAAGCTCTCTGACTTTGGGCTCTCGACCGGCCTTCATAAAGGAACAGACACGGAGTACTACAAGCGATATCTCGAGCAAGAGAAGACAAGAGATCCAGCCCGCAATAGCGTACAAGTAACCCAAGTCAACCTGACGATGAGTCGAGAGCAAATCGCCACCTGGAAGGCAAACCGTCGGAAATTGGTACACCCTCTATCGCGACTTCAAATGCGCTCCTGTCTGACTCAACTCCAACCAGGCTTACTCGACTGTCGGCACTCCAGATTACGTGAGCTATATGTCTCGTTGGGTCCAGCTGTAAATACCATGGGTCACGCCATAGATTGCGCCTGAGGTCTTCCTCATGAAGGGATATGGAAAGGAGTGCGATTGGTGGTCCCTTGGCGCCATATTCTTCGAATGTCTGGTTGGGTATGCCCCGTTCTGCTCTGACAACCCGGGGGACACGTACAGAAAGATCATCGACTGGCCCAATTACCTTGGCTTCCCAGAAGAAGTCTATGTTTCCCTGAAGGCGGGGATCTTATCCGCGGGTGACCATTTTTTTTTCTGGTCAAATTTCCTGGACTCTACTGATTCTTTCCAATGCAGAATGATGACATGGGCGGAGAGCAGATTCACTGTACAACAGATAAAGTCCCACCCGTTCTTTTACGGGGTGGACTGGAACACACTCCGTCAAATCAGTCCGCCCTTCGTACCCCACCTACAATCTATCACACCGATACCTCGTACTTCCCGACAGAGGACCTTGGTGAAGTGCCAAGTCATTTGGAGACAGTCGAGAGCATCAGCGCAGAAAAGGATCTGGCATTCCTTGGGTAACGCCTCTCTAACCTTTCTTCTCGCCCACTCTGTTGATTCGCCCCTGCAGATTCACGTTCAAACGGTTCACTGGCGGAAATCAGCAATGATAGGCTGGACTGGCTTGACAAGGGATCGAACTTGTCGACACTAACGTTACCCATGCTTTTTACTGTTCCATTCGGAAAAAATGTATCTATACTGTAGGGCTGTTTAATGATGAGAATTCCTAGGAAACGAGATACTAGCTGGCCTGATAAACGGGCATCTAGAGCAAGTACGTATGCAGGAATGTGGTATGCTTCATCCTTTGAATCAAAGTGGCTGTCGGGCCGGATCAACGCATGCCCGGACCGAAGACGACGGTCGGTCCTCACGCATGACTGCAGAACTGCTCCAAGTAGGTATATAGCTTCTGGCTGATTATCAGAATCCTAAAATCATTCCGTTTACCATGTCTACCACTGCTACAGTCCAGCTTAGCCACGTTGAAATCTACAATCCTCGTAAAGTCCTTGACCACCCAGACTTTAAGGTTCTTGTGCAAGGCGAGGTGCCTGAGAAAACGGCCATATCGCGGCGTTCTACAATGAGAAGCACGAAGTTCACCTTGTACAGAAGCCTCGCCCAAAGCCTGGTCCTGGCCAAGTCCTCCTTCACGTCAGGGCAACAGGCATTTGTGGGTGGGTATTCGTGTTCCTTCTACCCCTGTTAGTGCCGAACTGTCTTTGTAGGAGTGATGTGCATTTCTGGAAACATGGGAGAATCGGAGACTCTATGGTTGTAACTGACGAGGTCAGTGCTTACGGCGATGGCGCGCTATGGACCTCCTAGTGACGTCTTGCTCGCAGTGTGGATCTGGACACGAGTCTGCAGGCGAAGTCGTCGAGGTAGGAGAGGGAGTCACAGATTTAAAACCTGGTGAAAAAAAATGATACTCGAGCGCTGGCAATCGCATTGAGTGATGATAATCTGCACAGGTGACCGCGTCGCGATCGAGGCCGGAGTTCCTTGCTCGCAGCCATCGTGTGACGCCTGCCGGACCGGCAAGTACAATTTCTGCCCAGACGTCGTTTTCTTCTCGACACCGCCATACCATGGTACGAATCGCCTTCTACTTCCCTGGTCCAGTTGTTATTCACCTTTTTGAAGGGACTCTCACAAGATGGCACTTGCACCCGGCACAGTGGTTGCATCGCTTGCCAGATTCAGTCTCCTTCGAGGAGGGAGCCCTCTGCGAACCCCTGGCCGTCGCCCTAGCCGGTATAGAGCGTTCTGGCCTTCGACTTGGTGACCCAACGCTCATCTGGTGAGCGAAGACTGCAGATGCCTCTTGCAGCATAACACTAAATCCGCGACTCCTTGGAATCAGTGGCGCAGGTCCCATTGGACTGGTCACGCTACTCTCTGCTAGGGCGGCTGGCGCAGAACCTATCGTCATCACGGACCTCTTCCAGAGTCGCTTGGACTTTGCAAAGAAGCTCGTGCCGAGCGTTCGCACCGTGCTCATCGAACGCGGCACCACATCCAAAGAACAGGCAGAGCAGATCAAGAAGGTCGCTGAAGTGCCCTTGAAGGTAGCTCTAGAATGCACTGGCGTCGAAGGCAGCGTCCATGCGGCCATCTACGTAAGTCTTCCTTCTAAGCTGATACACATGATTCGATGTGTAATGGCGAATGTTCTTCAGTCAGTCCAGTTTGGCGGCAAAGTGTTCATTATTGGCGTTGGAAAAAGTGAACAAAATGTATGGTTGTGTTCAGCTCAACGATCATCTAGCAGTGCATTGATTGAATGAAACCTCCAAGTTTCCGTTCATGCACCTGAGTGCCAACGAGATCGACGTTAGCTTCCAATTCCGTTATGCTAACCAAGTGCGTCTTTGGATCGAACTTTCTCTTGGTTTCATGCCGAGATTGTTCTCCTAGTATCCCAAAGCGATTCGGCTGGTAGCGGGGGTTTGATCAACCTAAAGCCTCTCGTTACACACAAGTTTGCGCTCGAGGACGCGATAAGTGCCTTCCATGTCGCTGCCGACCCCTCCCAAGGAGCAATCAAGGTGCAGATACACGACTGAACTGAGCCACATCGGCTGCAAGTCGCGCAATTTAACGCTCATACGGTCTTGGGTTTATTGGATATTGAATAAAGAGAGTTTTCTTCACTATTTCAGACATTTGTTTTCTTTCACGTACCACTATTTGTTGTACATAACAAGGGACCAAAGTGAAATAAAGATAGTAAAAAGAGAACTGTGAGAAGACTCAAAACTTTTCATTTCATCTCCGTTACCAACGTCTGGTCGGGCTCTGAGGGTCTCCTCCTGCTCCGCCATTTTCGGCACGAGGCCTGCGCGGCCAGCCCGAATCCACTGGTTTATGCGGGAAATCACCCCGTCCGCGGTTTCTGTGACGCCCACGCCAGGGCCTGCCGCCTCTCTCGCCACCGTCATGTTGCTGAGGAGGGCGCCCGTCTGTCCTGTGGTCGCGGCGATCGTACGGCGCAGACATCTGCGGCGGCGTCCCGAGTTGTGGAGGCGGGACCTGCGCGTGGGGTGGCGGATACACGCCGGGGTACGCGTGAGGAGGCCATGGCGGAGGCTGCTGCTGTTGCGGATGGGGAAGGCCTGGCTGGTGTGGTGGTACGCCCTGCGGAGGGGGGGGCGCTGGTGTGATAGAAAACGGAGGCTGGGGTACCTGTGTAGCAGTGGCGCCGGCGGTCAACCCGATGGAAGGGTTGGAGGTGAGCGTGCGGATCATGAGCTGGATCTGCTCTGGTGTGAGAGTCGCCACCTCCGCGCGAGAGAGGACGTGGATGGAATTGGCGGCGCATTCGGCGCGGTGGGCAGCGGCAACTGCAGATTTTGGAGATTGTGGAGTTGAATGTTCGGCGGGAGCTGCGGGATGGTGGGTTGTGAGGGCGCGGGGGCAGCTGGCTCGTGTGGAAGGACAAGTTTGCCTTTGCCCAGGATCCAGATTCCAATCAAGTAATTCGATGTCCTGATCTTCGGGAGGCTAAGACCGTCTAGCAGCTCAATGAAGTCCGGAAGGGGATCGCTCGAGATGAGAGGCACGATGTACATTTCGCGCCCCGGCGTGTTCTCTTTCGGCCTGTGGCCCCACGGAAACACAAGTCCGTGTCGGCTATATGATCCGAATGTGTCAGTTTGCGTTGCATTTCCGAATTCGCGAACAGATACGTACCCTTTGGCAATCAAAAAATCGCTCAAAAGCTTGAAACTGATGTCGCTGGAGGACGGTGAGGGCGAAAATGCGACGGCGATGAGCTCCTTGGTCGCGTTCAGCCGCATTTGGGTCAAGAACTTCGCGGAGCTGTCCACAGGGACACGCCCATCTATGCGCATGATATCGGAAGGAAATAGCGTCTTCCAGAGTGGTGAGTCATACCCCAAGGATCTGCCACCCATCTGCCGAGCGACGACAGGCACTTCTTGAGGGACAGTCGAATCCAACGGCATCATTATCTGAAAAGGCAGCGTGGGTCAGATATGGATCGCATGTAATAGGTGCAAAGGAATTCGTTACCTTTCCTTGCCAAACCTGGGGGTGGCCGCGAACGCGGCTTGCAAAACCTCTGGGGAAGGGCCCATAGCTTCCTTCTCTTCCAAGAACATGTCAAAGTCCTGATCGTCTGCGCCGAGGGTGTCTGGCTCCATGACGATATCCTTTGGCTGTTCGCCTGCAACGGAAGCAGAAGGGACTTCGTCAACAGGCGCTGCCGCGGGCTGAATCTCTGGCTCCTTCTCTGGTCTCGGAGGGCCCGACCACAGAGCGTCAAGATTGAAGGATGGCTTGCGGGGTGTGTCCACCGGCGTCGTCGTCGTCGGTATCGATGTAAAGGGCGACTTGCCCACCTCCACCTGCAACGACTGTGCAACCGCCGTGTTAATGGGTGGTGGTGGTGGCTGCTCCGCCACCTGCGTCTGGGGAGACTTCACGGCCGTTTCAGCCGGCTGCGCCTCGTCGTCAATGTTGATAAAGTCTTCGAGCTTCAGCTCCGGCTCGGTCGAGGGCGGCGGTATCTCAGGAATGGGCGGCGGGACGAAATCGGGCTTGTCCAGAGAGAAAGACGGGCCAGGCGGCACGGCCTCGATCGGGGACTCGGAGGCATGCTGTGGAACAGGCGGCGGGGCCCCCACGTCGTTGCAGTCGGATTGGCGACAAGGGGTGACTCGAGCGGGACGGACAGAGACTCTGTACGCTGGCGCCTTTGTGTGCGAAGGCGAGCCAGGCGTTCGCGCTCGCGGCGCTCCTCTTCTTCAAGGCGCAGGCGCTCCTGCTCCTGCAGGCTCGTCGTGTTGCCATGGATGTCCTCAATATCCTCCAGCCCCTTGTGCGTGATCTTTGCGCGTGGGACCGTGGTGGGCGTGAGGATGGAGTGCTCGAGGGCCTCTTTCTCGGCCATGATGATGGACTGCTTGGTTTCCTCATTCGCCAAGTCAGTGGAAGACATGACTGAGATCTCTTTGGGAGTCAAAAGGCCTGACGCTATGCGCCTGTGAACGACAACACGGTCGGATTTGCTCAAATTAAACTGCAACATTCTGAAACGATCTCTGCAGGGAAACAAACAAAAAAAATCAGCAAAGCAGTACATAACCACGGCGAAACGAAGACATACTTGTACTTTGAAGCGGCAGACGGATTGCCATTCTTATCCGGCTCAGAATAAATCTCGAAAATGCATTTCTCAAGCTCATCAGCAAACTTCTTGGAGTCGTCCACAATGCGCGACTTTTCTTCCTCTGTCAACTCACCCGGTGCCTTTTGCACAACGGCGGCGGCAGCAGACGCATCACTCGTTTGGTTCGTGTGCTCGTCATCGTGAGTTTCGTTGCGTACATGAGGATATCTGAGGAATATATCACGGAAAAGGTCCTCCAGTTTTCCCAAACAATACTTCCGGGTCGGGTCGTCTGCGGGATTCGACTCGGCGGCAGAGGACTTTTTCCGCTTCGCGGAGGGGCCCTGGGACTGCGTCTCGCCTTTGCGCTTGAGCCGCGTGAGACCTTGGGCAGGAGAGCTAGAACGCTTCCTGGGACGATTGCGGTTTGAACGCCCTCCATACCCAGACGCATCCGAGTCCGAATCAGATGAAACGGATAGGCGTCGTGTCTGAAGGGAAGAAATAGGTGAGGTAAATTGACGATGGAAAAAGAAAATTAACAGAATGACGCATACCTTGCCGCCCTTAGCCTTGGGCTGCGGTTCCTCGTATTCGTCCTCGCTGCTCATGTTGTCTTCTGATTCCGTCGGCGATTCTGGTGGTAGATCTCGCGGTATCCTCATCGTCTGAGGCTTCTTGGCTGGCTTGGGAGTCGCATTGATCACATCCACTTCCTCCACGGCCTCGGGCCCTTCCCATGACACTGTAGAAAGAAGTATGTGTTAGTGAACTGAAAAGATGATGTCTGGCAAATCTAGAAAAAAAAAGGCAGAAAAAAAATTGGAGAAAAAAAGTGAAAACTAATCCAAGGTACATGATCTTTCGCCTTGTCTAATTGGCCGCTCATAAAGTACAAGCTATTCAGGGCTGCTCGGGCAAGCCAGAACGAACTCATAGCACCCTTGTAGCTGGGACAAAGCACTACATGTCTTTTGAGTGGCACCACTACTGACACACGAGGCGAAAGATACATAAAACGACTCTCCACGGGTACAAGCTACGTGGAGGACGACGGGACTACGTAAGAAACAGAGCCTCAAGTACTCACTAGCTGTCTTGCGACCTGTCTTGTTAGTACAAGAGGGACATATGTAAATATCTGAAAGTGACTGGTCAGCTCTGTGCAAAGCGGCCAAGAAAAAAGCGACGACTCACTTATATCCTCCGCCTCTCGTTCACTGATGTTCACACAGGAAAAATGATACCTGGCCAAGACGCTGAGGACGACGTTGGGAAGGGACGAGAAAGGATCTGCTTACCAGACGCCACACTCTTCGCAATAGACCATCGGTGAACCATCGTCGCCTTTGCCACAGGTGCAATCTGGAGGGGTGCTTGCCTGGGATGCTACTTTCTTTGTCGATGTGGGTTTGGCGGATCGTTTCAGGCTCTTGACTTTGTTCTCTTTCTCAGGTTCTGACTCGGAAGCGACGGAGAGAGACTTGCGCAAGCGTGTGGATTTGGGCTTTTTCTCCTTCTTAGAACGGGGGTTCGGGGGATCATGAGATGGAGCGACTGCGGCGAGCTTGGCTTTGGAACGGGTGCTCATGGTGAGCTCGACGTCAGCAGAGGCGATGGAGACGATGGAACACAAATTCAAGCTCAGCCAAGCTAAGCCAGCGGAATTTCCCATCACATGACTGGCGCGTGTCTCAGGGGCAATCGCGATAAGATGAGACAAGGAAGGTTTCCCACGTTCCGTCGTCTGCCAGTCGGCGACTTCGCGAAATCTGCCTCGAGTCTTTCGCTGTGACGGCAGGTTCACATATCTGACCGATAAGCCGTCTTTCTCCGTGATCGACGCTGACCAGATTTTGACTGGCTTTTCAAGAGGAGTTGCTGTTCGACCATTTCTTGCCCAACTACTTGTAGCAGCATGAAAGCTACTACCATTTGACTGCAGCACAGTCGATTGTCTATCATTGCTATTCGGGTTCGGATGATTAACATTATGGCGCTTAACCTTGAGTGAGATGCTTCGCAGAGGCCGAGTGATGAATGTCTCTCATGGGCTACACGTGATCGTTCTCTACCCAATCGAATGATCACAAGGACGAGTGATATCTGGATTTGCAGATGGAAGCGCTTCACGGATGCCGTTCGTATGGACGTGGCAATTCATTCTCTCCGGACTGTCACAGGGCCCATCATTTTGCGCCCACATGCACTAGTTCTGGGATTTCGCGGGTGAGTCTGCGAACCAGTTGTGAGCTATGCCAGCAGGGGGAGGATTGGTGTACGAGCTGTGAACACCACAGGAGGCCGGGGTAACCGTAGCCGCGACACCCATTTATGTCGAGCTGAGAGCAAGTGACCAGGGAGGCGCGACCTCACCGGCCTCACCGCTAGCTCTCACACAGCCTTGTCTAGAAGCTGATGGACGTTGCCCTGCGGTGCGTCATATCGTCCGTCATCAGTCATATATATTTGTTGCTTTGTGCTACACACTGCAAATCGCATCCGTCCATCCAAGCCCTGTCTGCACCGTCAATATTGCCCACAGCAAAGGGGACTTTGAGTCATCTGATGTAGACCGTCGGACGTGAAGAAGTTGCGGAAAAGCTGAATGTGTAAATTGGCTACGGAAGATGGGTCCGAAGTATCACCTGGATTACATATGGAGGTACATTCCTAATTAGGAAGTGACCCAGTAAGAACAGCCGATCGTCCTTTTCCTCTCCGTCTCCTCGCTGGCCGGGTCAGCTGCACTTCCCGAGGGCGAGCCCTCTCTCCTCCTCCGTGCATCTGTCCCTCCTCAACCCCCGCCCCGTTCAGTCGTCTCAACCGCCGTCTATCAGGTACCGTCTTTCGCTTTCATTACACGACCGCGTGCCCGACCCTTTCTGGCGTCTAAACCAGCACGTTGCTGGCTTACAGGTCGCCTTCTAATCGCTGATCAAGCCGTCCACTAGTTCAAGCCTTCATTTCTCGCCCATACCACACTCTGTTCACTATTGAAGCGCGAAATTTAGTCCGGAATTGCTGCCTCCCCTCGTACGTGTTCCGTTATATAGCTGTGTGCCTGTCCCACAGCCCTGCATGGCTTTTTGGAGCTGACTTGTCGTCTTCCTTCTCAGTCCTCTCCTGTATACCCCATCATCCCCTTCATTGATCACCAGGCGTCGCAGTCCCATATACCCGATACCCACCTTTCGCGTGTGACCGCTTCGTGCCCCACTGTCTTGGCTATGACAGCGGCAGTGCTCCCAAACGCCAAGGTGTCCATTTCCAACCCTTTTCATGTTTCTCAGCATCCTCGACCCACCGGAAATGCTTCTTACGCTCGTTCCCCACAACCTTCGGACCCTGCAAGCCCTTCATTTATATCTCCGCCCACTCCGGAGCCGTCCACCAAGGCATTTCACCGAATTCGATCATCCTTGAGCAAAGTCTGCGTTCCGCGACGCGCTCTAAGAAGCAACCGCCGCCTCCTGCACCGAAGGACGAGTTTACTACCATTATTGCCAAGAATGCCAAAGGGAAAGGAAAGGCCGTCGAACCCACAAAGAAGGACAAGGAGAAGCCGACTATGCTCAAGAGACTCGAATCCAAAGTCACTTTCCGTCGAGCTGGTCGCGAATCCATCACGCCATCTCCAGTACCGCTTTCATCTTCACCCGAAACCGACCATGATCCCATTGATCGCATGCGGGCAGCGGGCTTCAGTTTCCAGGCGCCGTCATTACGGCAGGGTTCAATGTCATCACCCTCACTTCACTTGTCTTCTCAGGCTTTGCCATCGCCGAAGTCAAGGCCGTCTATCCCCATCTCTTCGTCATCTCATGCGGATGTTGTCTCCACGCCGACGCGTGAGAGGACGAGACGCTCAAGCCTGCAGCCCTCTCGGCCTGAAATCAGTGGCCCTATCCCCTCGGAAGCAAGCCGAACGTGCATGGAAAGCCGGGAGTGAGCCCCGTTGCGCAGCACCGGCAGACAAAGTCTGTCCAGCTCGCTGTTCCGTCCACACCTTCCTCTGCGGCAGTCGATACGTACGGTGAGCAGCTCAGTTCGTCCGAGAGTCCGACCCCTACCAGAGCAACGTTCATACCGAGTCCACCTGCCTCGCCCTCTCCCAAATCCAAGGGACAGCTTGGACGCAGTTCCTCCCGCGCGGCGGTAAGTTCTGGACACCTGCCCCTTGGCTCGCCTCCCAGCCCGCTCACGCCGCGTGCATCGAGCCCAATCCGAGCGCGTTCTCCCACTACTCGTCCACGAGTCGTTACCCCTCCCGCTGTTCATCCGCATGTCAAATCATCAAGCCCTTCTCCAGGGTCTCGACGACCTTCTGTAGAGCTTCCGCGCAGGACATCTGTAGAGCGACAAAGACAGCCTTCCGTCGAGTCCCCTCGACGCGTGTCGATCGAAAATCCACGTTCCTCGCTTGACTCGCCCACGCGGTTTGGGAATGACTCATCCTCGCCGCGTCCGCGGCCTACGTCACCGAACCAGCGATCGTACATGCACAATCGACACTTCAACGTTTCCTCTGCGTCACTATCCGGCCCGCCTAACCCAGAGTTCAGAGAGCTCATACGCAGGGCGACGTCCATGCTATGCAAGGAGATCGTGCGGATTCCCCCGCATATGGCGCGCACGGAGGTCGGCATCAGGGACTGGGAGGAGGTCGAATTAAGGATGAGGTCCCTATCGAGGCTGGAGAGAATTTGGGGCAAGAGCGGAGGCGCGGTCGGCGGTAGCACGAGCAACTTGAACGCGTCGGGTTCAGGTGGACTGAGCGCAAGCGGCGAAGAGCGGGAGAGACGTTTATTCTGTGATGCTTTGAGAGATGGCTTTGTCCTTTGCCAGTGAGTGTATCTAATGAATATTTGTGTTGTGATTTTTGACCCAAAAAAATCGCGTTGCAGGCTTATGAACAAATTGCGATCCGCGTCTATAGTGCGTCCAGATCCGCGAGAGGATGGCTTTGCGCGCACTTCAAATGTGACGAAATTTCTGGCGGCGTGTTCCTCGTATGGCCTGCCCGATGAAGACCTGTTTCAGCGGGACGATCTTTTGGAAGCCACAGGAGAATCTCTCGCACGGGTCGCAAAGACCATTATTGCTCTCATTCAATTCGTCGAATTTCCGGCTGTCGAACGATCAAAATTCCTTCCCGGAGGAGGAAAGAAGCCACCTGACCTCACCATACAGACACCGTATACCCAAGGTGGAACTGTGTCGCGAGCTGCTGCGTCTACGCCAAACCTCTTGTCCAGCTCCCCGATTCCACCGTCTCCTACTCGTAACAGGGCCAACGCTCCTTCGGCGTTGTCGTCCATGCGGCCAGGCAGACCTGAGGTAATCCGGGAAGTAAATTCCAAGTCTTCGCAAGAGACTCAGCAACCAAAAGCGTCGGAGACGTCGTCGACCCCGAGAGTGCAGACACCGACACCGCCACCACGTTCGCCCCTCCGCGCCCGCTCCACGAAGCGCGTCGAGGATAACGGGCTGTCCGCATGGGTACAGACTTCGATTTCGCCATCCCGTTCATCTGTCGCGGACTCCACCCATGCCTCGGTGGGCGGCGATTCCTTAGCCGAAACTATCCTGGAGCGCCAGGCCATGCGGCGGTCTGTAGCCTCTTCTGCCATGACAGAAACGACTGTAACGACGGATGTGTCGAGCGTATTCGATATGGGAAGGAGCAACAGCAGTGGCGGCGGTCATAATAAGTTTGGCACGGTCCGCACCGTCACCACTGATATAACGTCCGAATCTCCATCGATAACCCGCACCGAAGGCAGCGCTATCGCAGTCGAGCTAGCTAGAAAAAGGAGCCTCGAGGGTATCGGCCTCAAGCACGCGAGGGACCGCAAAGTCAGCGAAAGCCCTATGATTGACCTATCCCGCGTCGAGGAGGCGGACGAAAACGTTGCTACCCTGAAGGGCGCGGACAGGGAGAAGGAAAGACCGGAGACGGCTGCCCAACCTGTACCTATAAACAAATTCGAGAAGGCTTCCGCTGTCCATCTTCGCAAGGGCAAGTGGCCGGACGACTTTATGGACGTATTCCAGGCCCCGAGTCCGACCCGTGTCCTCACTCCTAAGTCTCAAACTTTTGATGCCGAAGACTCGTCCCCTCATCGCGCATCGCCAATCTCCGTCTCCCCGCCGCGGAAGCTCGCCATCGTCGGAGCGACGCGCCGGAACGAGGGCGTCGAGCCGCTGCCCCAGTTCCCAAGGCGGCCGACACACCGAGCGCGGCACAGCATCGACACGCCTGGGCTCCTGCCCAAGGACCCGGGTCATACCCGCGACAGCAGCCCAGACGGCATAGCGGGCCCATCGGGCAGGGTCATGCTCCGCCGACACAGTACCAAGCCTGGCATCACCCAAAGGAACGCGGTCTACGTTCCTCGGAGCGACGCGGACGAGTCGAGGGGGTCCGATGCCGATTTGCTGGTTCCGTTCCCCAGGACCGCCTCCGGCGAGCACGGGTCTAGCGCCCCGTCGACACCTCGCACCACGACCGCGAACGAGGGCGATGCTCAGGGCGGCAACGAGAGGCCCAGAGTATTGCGGGGTCGCTTCCAGAGCGATATTGATTCCAGTGCCGCCCGACGCCGCGCTCGTCCGGTTTCGTATGATGAGCTTGGCGGAAAGCCCACACGGTCGAGGTTCGAAAGCATGGTCAATCTTGGCGTGCAGTCCAACAACGCGAGTGCAAGTGATCTTCTGTCAAGAGATGCTGGCGGCGAGAGCACGGTTCGCAAGACTCTGATCCTGAAGGAGGAGGGGAAGCCGCCCATCCACTTTGTAAGCCTAATGAATTTCCATAGTTAATTGCCGTGTTCTGATCGACTTTTCCATTTTTTTCCGTTATCAGCAACTCGGGAACTGTATCGGGAGAGGACAGTTTGGTTCGGTTTATCGTGCGCTCAATCTTACCACAGGGCAGATGGTGGCTGTGAAGCGCATCAGGCTCGAAGGATTGAAAGAGGATGAAGTGACAACACTGATGAGGGAGGTCGAGCTCGTGAAGAGCCTTTCGCACCCAAGCATTGTAAAGTATGAGGGCATGACCCGGGACGAAGACATGCTGAATATCGTCCTCGAGTAAGCGTGCATTCAAAATGTCTTGTCATACACTACGTCTGATTGAGTTTACGCTCAGGTATGCCGAAAACGGGTCGCTTGGCCAGACCCTCAAGGCCTTTGGAAGGTTGAACGAACGTCTCGTGGCCAGCTACGTGGTCAAGATCCTCGAAGGGCTACATTACCTGCACCAGTCCCAAGTCGTTCATTGCGATCTCAAGGCCGCCAACATTCTCACCACCAAAAACGGAAACGTCAAGCTGTCGGACTTTGGCGTGTCGCTCAATCTTCGTGCGATGGAATTCGACCTGAAAGACGTCGCTGGGACTCCTAACTGGATGGCTCCCGAGGTGATAAAGCTGAACGGCGCTTCAACCAAATCGGACATCTGGTCTTTGGGATGCACGGTCATCGAGCTCCTGACGGGCCGACCGCCTTACGGCGATATCCCTAACACTATGACTGGTAAATCTTTTTTTTCCTAGTTTCGCAACTTCTGTCGAAATTAACCTCGGATCTTTTTCAGTCATGTTCCGAATCGTCGAGGACGATATGCCCGCATTGCCGGAGATGTGTTCCGACCTCCTGAGAGACTTTCTCACCCAATGCTTTAACAAAGATCCTGAGAGGCGTCCGAGCGCAGAACAGTTGTGCGAACACCCCTGGTTGAAGAAGAATTCAGGAATCTACAGTGTATGTTTATTTGTTTTTTCACCTGCACATTAATTGATTTTGAGTGTTTTCTAAAGGAATTACGCCCTCAGGACAGCATCCCCTTCCTCAGACGTGTCAGTGCTGATCTGCAAAAGTCTGAAGCCTTGAAATACCTCGCTCAGATCGAAATGCCTGAAACACCCACGACCGACAGTCGTCCTGACGAAGTTTCCAACGGATCACCGCGACAGCGGACGTCGAGCTCTTCGATTCTTCCTCTGGCGGACAACGGGTTATCCTTGCGGGAACATTCGTTCGTAAAGACGACGTTCAGCAAACGTGAGGCTTTCCCTTGCACCCTATTTATACTGCGTCATCTCACATGGTAATTTTATAACAGCCGTCATATGCCGTGTATGCCGCCTAGGTGTGAAGAAGAGCGCAGTGCTCTGCGATCAATGCAGCCTTATCGCCCATTCGAGGTGTGCTGCTGATGCGCCACCCACCTGTGACCTTCGTGCCCAGCTACTTCTCTATGCGCAATATGCAGATAAAGCGAACCCCGCAAGTCTCTACTCGAACCCGATCGAAGCCAAACGAGATCTCTTACCGACTAGTCCCGCCTCCGACGTCTCTTACGTTGTCCATACCCCTAGAACAAGCATAGATGCCCCTTCCGTCACCCCCACCCCCACCTCCGTACACCCCCCGAGCTCTTATCAATTCATGAAAGTTTTCAAGCGCTCACGATCGAATTTGTCCGCAGAATCAACACCTCCGGCCGTCCCTCCGAAGACCAGGGAAAAAGAAGAGAAGGTGCTTCGCAAGAAGGCACCAGTCGTTCTCAAGAAAGCAGCCCATGACCGACCACAGTCCATGACGAGCAACAGCACACGCAGCGCCGTCACTGCTACGGAGAGTCTTTCTAGTCGACATGACCGAAGGTCCATGGTGTCAGACACCGCCGATAAGGAGACCCATAAATCCGGAAACGCCCCTCCTGCGGTTGAAAATCCTGGGGTGAACAGGTCTTCGAAGGTCACGTCGGCCTCGGACGCGGCAGAAGCTGGAAGTGCACATGACGACGTCGATAATGAAATTCCAGGCGCTATGCCTGTGGACACTCGAAAACACCGGAAACGAGACACTAAGGGCCCAGGAAACTGCACCGTTCAGTAGGTTTAGCCGTTGCAATTTATTGATTACTCTATTGTTTGTCTTATCGCTTTCCACTCGTTTGATTTGTCGAGCCATTCTTGTGTTCCATTATAATTGCAGTACCCTCCTTACTTCATAGCATCGCAACCATTGCTGTACTTTTACATTTGACAGACTCTTTGTTTACATTGGACGCTACATGGTATAATAGCTTTGTCGAATAAAATTCATGCACCCCAGTCATTGATCATTTGTTTATTTGTTTTTTTTCCATTAGCTAAGCCGCTGGCTATTGTTCTTGGCGCGGTTTTGCAAACGCGATTTGATAACGACGGTCCTCCTTGATATAGCTTAAGATGTCCCTCGAACGTTGCAGAACGCCGGAGTTCCTTCGCCATGATCCTTATCAGTGACGTTAGGATGGCGAGAATGGCGCCGGAAATAAGCTACGTGAGTTTCAATAGTCTTTCCTTCGATGTATCGCAACAACTATATACCCCGCAGGCCACGCAGATTGCACAATCCTAATGAATGCTACAATATCTTCCTCCGGGAAATAAGATGCTG
The DNA here is from genome assembly GCA_011319805.1 of Macrocybe gigantea. Taxonomy (NCBI): domain Eukaryota; kingdom Fungi; phylum Basidiomycota; class Agaricomycetes; order Agaricales; family Callistosporiaceae; genus Macrocybe; species Macrocybe gigantea. The sequence goes on from SJRY01000182.1 coordinate 23,094, forward strand.
CAGATCGATACTGCCATTTTGTTTTATCAACACGTGCCAAATATAGGTCCAGCTTCACCTCATTTACCCAACGTGCCCTCTTATGCCGGCCAGGTCGCGGCACAGCACGGAATGAGCTTGCCGCGGTGTGAGCTCCCCCATTGTCTATTAAATTGTTGTCAACCCCTTGGTGGCCATTTTTTTTCACAATCTCATTATTCGGCCATTAGACGACGTGAGGCACCCCTGCCACGCGCGAGATTAGGATTCCCCCCCTTCGTCTGTCGCTCTTTTATCCTCCCTCCATCATGTTGCTCCCCAGCCTCCCAACCGTTCTCGTAAGCGTCCTTGCCATCGCCTCCTCCGCCTTGGCCTCGCCTACCAGGGAAACCAACGCTGAACGATTGGCAAGAGGACTTCCTCCGCTGCCTCCTGCAAATCTTCGCCGCAGCGTGCCGGGTGAAGTAGGCGCCAGACACCCGACACCCGTCTGGGGTGCGTGTTTTGCGCCACTATCCAACATCCTCCGTCCAAATTCTGATACATCGCATTTTTGCAGCCGCGAAACGCCACAAGCCTTCCAGTGGTCCGCCTGTCGTGTAAGAAGCCGACGCCCTTTTCTTTCAAGGTCAGGTGCTCATCAACCAACACAGTCATAATGGTCGAATCCAGGCTCGTACCAATGACGGAAGCATTCTGGGTATTGTTAGGAATTCGAGCCCTCCGTTCGTATTGCATCCGCTATGTCGCTACATGTCTGCTCAATTTCTCTGACTTGCGAAAATACTGACAGTGGCGGTTTGAACTTCCTTGGTCCCGATCAAGACCTGAACGTTAAGATCAGTGCTCCTGCCGATGGAAGCCCCTTCGATATCCTGGCCGGCGTAAGGTCAACGTCCAATGATATCCTATAGTCCATTGAACTTTGTATTTCAGAATCCAAAATTCCCTGCGCCTTACTACATCGGTGCTTCAGGTACAACGTTTTCCAGCAGCATTGGGCCTGGTAGCCGCAGGTCCGTTTCAACGCAGGTTTCTTCATAGTGGTAGTTAAACTGACTGCTTTACGTCTACCAAAAGCGTGGTTGCCTTCACGAATGTTCAACAAAGTACGCACTCTTCTTTGCGAATCCTTCTACATGCCGTTCTTATAGGTTGATTCTCAGCACCGGCTGGTTCTAAGCCGGTCACTTCGGGCGACCGGGTGGTGGAATCTGCCATCTGGACCATTGACCTCAACACAAAAGAGTTGACTGGTATGGCATTGTCTGTTATTTGTCGAGACTCATGTTCAATCCGGGAATAGCGCATTATGTGAATCCTGATGGGAGCACACCCGCCACAATCATCGCATATGACATTCGAGCCGTAAGAATCTATCACTTTTCAAAGGGGACATTCAGCTTGAAACACATTCCATAGAACTCGCTATTCTTCGTTGGCGACATTGACGCATATAACAAAGACAACAATACTCCGGCGTCCGCTATCGTGCGTAAACTTCCATTATACTTGAGAGCTTCTTTGACGATCGCACGCGGCACACAGAAACTATTCGTGGTCTAATTCGCCTCTAGGCTGCGCGAGAATCATGGACATTATCTCCTCCTCCCCTCTCCTAACTTGCTATAGTATATTGAGGACCTGTCTACATCGGCTTCTCCTGTCACACATTGCTATGGGTAAATCGGACAATTGACTCTCTCGAGTTGCATTCATTCTTTACGAATTAGACATTTTTCTTCCTTTTCCTATCTCAAGACCGTAGACCGGTAGGGACTCTCATCTCTGTAGTTACATCATACTGGGAATGCCAATGAACGCACGCTTTGGATCCATGAGGCCGCAGCATCGGGAAACTAAGAAGGGCGATTAGCATACAAAGTTCGTCAATCATTTTCACTGTGCTCACCTCCCAAACCATCACTCCTGCATCTTTAGATTTGAAAATCGTCAGAACGAGCTAATCTGACTGAGAACCATGCCATTAACGTACTCCATCCCTGATTCTTAGCTTGCTGCACGCATTGCGCCAAGGTCGTAGTGGGCATGAAGCCATTGCTGGCGTCCCCGGCAGTAGCGGGCTTGCCGATCACGAGCTTTGACAGGGGGACACCGCTGGCAGCAATTTGGAAGAGCGCTGACTGAGGCCATGTGTTGGAAGAGGTGGTCAAGAGACCTTGGCAGGTTGTATACTCATTCGTTCCCTCTATCCACGTGTAAAGTATAAATAACGGTCTAGAACGGCAAAGAACTATATGACGTACGGTTATAGAACTGAGAGTTGAGCGTCCTTAAAGTTAGTTTTCTCAAGCATACAGTTCTCTTCGCATCAGATTCGCACCTGCACGTTGTACCAATCTATCAAATTACCGACCGTTGAGTGGACTGTGCGGTAGGCGCCACCTCCGAACTTGTTTGGCGAAAACCTTAACAAATAAGTTGTCAGCGTTGGCCAATCAGTTTTTCTTCAAACCGCCCATAATTTACCAGGGTGCCACGGCTTCAGCAATGATGTATGTTAGACTGGGTAGAATTAACGACGAAGAGTCAGACACTCACGTGCATGGGTCAGTATAAATGTTCCTTGAGGCAGTTGTGTGCGCAGTTGTCGAGTAAAAGTTGCAAGCCAAGCCTGCACGATGAAATGAGAACGTCAACAATGTATACGTGTCATCCGGACGCACCTCGGCTTTGCCATCACCTGCATTGATGGCATTGAAGTCCTATATGTGGTACACGGAGCGGAAAGTACCCAGAACATGACAATGGGAATATGCGGCTAAAAATATACTGACTTCATAGTCAACGTCCACGCCGTCCAAGCTAAACTGTTTGACCCAGGCGGCCATGGTATTAGCCGTCGCGACAGGATCAGCACCAGTCGAAGTGGGCGCATCAGTAGCACCAAACAAGGACACGATCAACTTGATCCCTGCAGCAGCGTACTGGGATTTAATAGTTGACCGTTGCGATGCCGATAACTGCGTCCATTCTGCTGCCTTCAGTGAAAATGAGATAGATGTTTGATTCCGCAAGATAGCATGTTTACCTTATCGAATGCTCCTTCGGTAAGCAAGAAGGAAAGCGCGCTACAAAACGAATTCAAGGTGAATACCTCGGAACTAAGGAATGTTGTACGAACTTACAATACATTGTATCCCTGATGGTGAAACGTCAAATTAGAGGTTAAAAAGCCACATTATGAAGTCAACTCACTTGAACTTGGCTGACCGGAGGAGGGCCAGTTAGACCAGAGACAAATTTGTCGCTGTAGATGACAAAATGGGGCGGGGAAGGTGTCGCTCGTGCTGAAAGCCCATGGATCGTGGTGTTCGACGACGTGGCTTCGATGGGCAAAGCAGCAGCCACGGAGAAGGACAACGAAGCAGCCATTGCCGCGACGACAGCACGCGAGGCGAGATAGAACATTGTCCGAAAAGCAGGTGAAGAGGTTAATGAGCTAGCTCTGAAGAAATTACAGAAGCTGAGGAACCCATCTTGGCAGCAGACTGACAATCTCTTTTATATTGCTGTCGTCCTAGTTATCCATGCGTCCTCGTCAAGATGAACACTGTGCAGCACATGTGATAAACAGTCATGCTGGCTGTCCAAAAACGAAAAAGCTGGACAAAAAGAAAAGCGATAGAACACCAACGGTGCATGGAATTGGGGGAGGTACGGAGATATGTATTGTGGGAGGAATCCGGGTCTTCGGATTGACGTTACACGGCTTGGTGTTATTTTCTCGGTTGGGACGCAGAGAGACGACTGGGAATGTTGTTATCTACCTTGGTCGAGCCTTTCATTCCAAGGAAGCAGGTAACATGAGAAAATAGAATGATCAGGTAGAACTGTTAAGTCGTGGTTCACATCCCCATGTGGTGGCCTTCTACACTTAGGAGTCAAGGGGGTTCAATACGTGAATAACGCGAAAGCACATACATGACGACCAGAGAAAAGCATCAGCTGTTAGGTATACGAATCTGTGCCGTTTGGCCAGCCCATTAGGATCTACAAAGTGGTCAAGTCACCTGCAGTTGCTGGAATTCATGTTGCGAAAGCAGGAGAGGTAGGCGAAGCTTCGGTTCATTTTAGTTCTACCGTATTAGGATGTCGAAGGTGGTACCTGCGGAGAAACAGAGCTCTTGCTCCACCTCCATGCCAAAGACCATAATCTCGTGATTACCAAAGGCACCTGCACCCGTGTCGCTAGCATGCGCGTCGCAACAAGCACCGAGCCTTTTTGTCAAGATTAGCGGACGGCGGCCTGTGACGACCACGAGGAATATGAACGCTAAATTAACATCCGGCCCAGAGGCAATTTTGGTTTGTTCAGTCTTGTGATTGGAGAAAAATGTGGACACAGATTTGTTAACACGCTAAGATGGACAAATAACATCAAGGTGCTTCTTGGTACAGTCCACCAAATCCATCCTTGCTACCGTGACAACTCCTTCTCACGACACATGGACATCCCGGATTGCACCATGTGAGTCACTAGTAAGATCCTATATGCTAATAGCAAAACTTTTCGCACCTCAGCAGAACTACCGTTACCGCTAACGCCATTAGCATTTGCAGAGACACTACACTTAGCAATGGCTCAGAGCAGAATACGCTATTTTTACAGGTTTAGGACCTAGGAAGGACTATAGCCTTTCATTCAAAGACGTATTGATCATACCCCAAACTACTACAAGCCTGTTACATGGTGAAGATTGGACTAGGAATCTGGACAAACCAGGCGCCGTTCTCACCGTGAGCAGAGCTCACTTCCTTTTTCTACGAATTTCCAGAAATTTGAGTCCAGAACGCGCTCCCAAGGGCAAACTTGCCCTGAAAGCGGATGTCCTGGACGCACCTTGGAAAATTTTCACCCCTGTCGCCCTCTTGTGGTCGAGGCGAGCGACGCCTCATCCGGTCCGCAGTCCTTCGATGCAACAGCTTGCGGAGTTGTTGTGGGCTGCGTCGTGGTACTCGAGACAACGGGGACAGAGATACACATGGCCAGGTAATAGTCAATGACGAGCTCAGGCGCAATGCTGATTGCCATGACGTTGCATAGTGCTGATACCATTGTGAACCTGCCCACGCGGTGTCCCTTTCACACTTGGCGAGCCCCCCCACGCACTGGAGATCGAAGGACGTTGGAGCCGTATCTGGGCGCCGCGGTCGCGAAGTCGTCCCTGTCGTGGCACAGCCGACTCCCTTCAGTCAACTCAGCAGCCAGTTGGGTGTTGCACTACCTCGCAGTACTCAGGAAGACGATGGCGAGGATGCACATGGCCAGATAATAGTCAATGGCGAGCTCAGGCGCAATGCTGATTGCCATGACATTGCATAATGCTGATACCATTGTGATCCCGCCAGCCGGACCTATTTCCTACTTGGCAGACTCCCCAACTGGAGCTGGAGAGACGATGAATGGGAGCCGACGCATAGAAAAGAGGAGATATGGCTGAGGAAGAGTAGTTCTGGGAGATTGTCGTCCTGGAGCCGCCCTTTTATCGTGCGTTATGTTTGAACATCTTTGGAAATCTTTGGAAGTCTTTGCACCTACCGCGGGGCAAGTCAACCAAACGTTAACACATCGCCAATGGAACTGATAAATTCACGCCGGATGAGCCGACAAGGCGATTTCTATGGAAAGAAGTATACGTGCTCGATCTCTCACTATAAGTGCATATCATGCGTTAAATCCAGCGGCGGGCATCGTCGCGAGCGATAGGCGTTAGATCCAGAAAGAGAACGCGTTTCAATCACGACATTTACATGTTGCACGTGGGTCGCATTTTCGGTCACGCGATTAAAAGGCGATCGCCTCGTTATGCTCTAAATCGTGTCTCACCATATACCATTGCTATTTATCAGGCACGCCTTTTTTGACTGAAGCTCCGGCCTATATGAATCTGGCAGCCATTGGTGACGTTGTTGCCACCCCCTGGACAGTGGATCGTTGAAAGGGCTATAGATGATTATAATTTCCAGTCAGGTACCTAAGGTCACCCCAAATCGGAAGAGGTGTTCAGACTTGTACAGCAGTCTCCTCCAGAAGCAACCTTGCGCTTGAGCGTGGGCTAAATCGAAGATTGCTCTGAAATGCTGGACTGAGCCTCTTTCATACCGATTCAGAGGACTATCAAGATGAATGCAGTGTTTCCTCTACCAAGCAATAGACCATTTTGCCCAAAACCGGATGCTACAAAATGGATTTATATGTGTCAACAGGTGTACAAAAGATAAGCATGTTACATTTCAATCATCAATCTGGAAGCACGAAGAAAAGGAAGGTAGCCATTATACCGGCCACGACGAGGCTCGGACAGCCGTGATCCAAGAGCTGGTCGCATGTGGGTACTATTGAAAAGGCCAAAATCAATACCAGAGTTACCGCAGGAGCTCCAACTACTCACCTGCCAGACCATAGCTCCAGCGTCTGCAGAAGGAATACATGTTTGAATGGGAGAAATAGGAAGGAAGCTCGGACTCACTCCAACCCTGGTTCTTCGCTTGCTGTAGGCAACTGGCCAACGTCGACGTCGACATAAAACCATTACTGGCGTCGGCCGTGGTAGCAGGTTTTCCGATCACAATTTTCGAAAGAGGTACACCGTTAGCAGCTATTTGGAAAACAGCAGATCCTGGCCAGGTGCTTGATGACGTAGTCAACAAGTTAGCGCATGTCGTGTATTCCGAGGCACCCTCTGCGTGAATTTATTACGAAAGAGCGCGCAATGGTAATGCCCAAAGAGGACGCACGATTGTAAAACTAAAAGTAGACATTTTAGCTGGGAGCAAGATATGACATGTAAGAGACGTTTCGTTCACCTGGACATTGTACCAATCGATGAGACTTCCTACGGAGGAATGCACCTTCAGATAACCTCCTCCACCCCATCTATTCGGCGAAAACCTTCAAATAATGCCATGATTGGAACATAACCAAGATAGATTACCGACAACACTAACCATGGCGCAACGGCTAAGTGACAAACTTTCAGTTGCGGACTTGGAAGCAGAGAAAGAATAAACGTACGAGCATGTGTGATGATGTATGTCCCTTGAGGCAGTTGAGACCGGAGTTGTTTAGTGAAATTGATCAGCCAATTCTGAGCAGAAAAAGCACAGAAATGAACAGAGTGACTAAACGGGTTGGTCGAAAATATGTTTACCTCAGCCTTTCCGTCCCCAGCGTCGAAAGCATTAAAGTCCTACGTTGACTTAGTAGAGGCCCTGGTAGTCGACGGAAAAACATCAAACCTCGTAGTCGACATCGATTCCGTCCAAGTTGTATTTCTTGACCCAAGCAGCCATAGTATTAGCCGTGGCGACCGGGTCTGCATTCACAGTAGTTGGTACATCTGTGGCTCCGAATGCAGCGACCATCAATTTGACGCCTGCAGCTGCGTATTGCGACTTGATGGTAGCCCTTTCAGCATCTGTGAATGTCGTCCATTCGTACGCCTAGTGGGTTCGTAAGGTGTTTAGATCTGAAACGCGCTGGCAGCTGCGAATAATTTTACCTTGTCCCAGGGCCCCGCTAATAGAAGGAATGACAAAGCGCTGTATCGATGCACTTTAAGCAAGAAGAATGCCTGATCAAGTCAGCCACCCACTAGACATTATATCCCTTGCACATTGTTAGTATGTTGTTTATGGGGTTTGGATAGCTGAAGAGATATAACTACCTTCAGGTTAGCCACGGCCGGTGGACCTGTAGTGCCATCCCAAGCATCTTGATATACAACAAAATGGGGAGGCGAAGGCGTCGCGCGGGCAAGGACCTCTCGGGCCTTAGGTCCTAGACCTTCGAACTGAGTCGCGTTGAGCACCATAGAGCTTACTCTCCCGATGGATAAAGCTATCCAGGAGAGGAGAGTTGCCCAAGCCAGATAAGAAACCATGTTGGATTCTGGAGGAGGAGCTGGGGATAGGACTGATCCTGCGGATGACAGCGAATGCGATCCTCATTTATATGTCGATGAATGCCGAAAGTGGTGTGTATATGTCTTCTGGCCCCGCATGAATGGAGAACAATTCCTGGGCAGCTGACAAGTTTCGCCAAGTGGAAGGACAATGTAAGATAACACTCAAGAACCGAAGCCGAGATGACTGGAGGACGAAACCTGAGAAATCGGGAATAGTTGTCGAGTTGAATGGGGCAATGAATAAAAGAGATAAGTAGTTCAGCGAGGGTAAGACCATACGACGCAGAGGAGCATGATGCTCAGAACATTTCCCAAGAGCCACGCGCGTGGCGGATAGGGCTCGGTGACACGAAATGGCATGCGTTTGTCTTGTCATATGCGAATAGGTGCAACGAGGAGCATTTGAGAATGGCTAAACCACCTTATGGCGACAATAAAGGAGCCCAGGGTGCGATGTCGTTTAGTCCGACACAGGTTTATCCGAGAACCGTTATGAGCGAGCTCTGGGCTGATGACTATAGGAAGCAGGCCAGACAACGCTTTGCACAGCACTTGTATGCATTGAGAGCAATATCCAAGGGAGAACATGTGGTACTGTGACCACAAGCCTGACGACTGGCGGACTAACTGAATAAAGTGTTGTTATGCCCTTCAACTTGGGCGACTTACGAAACAAGAAAGACGACCTGTAGCTGGGCCTTCGAAGGACTTCATATTGGCTGCACATGTGAACGGGCCTGCGACCGGCATGCTTGCCTGCATGGTAAAAAGAAAAAGTGCAGTTCGGGTACTCAGGTATCGTCACTCTGATTGCCTTATGTGGACTCCTCCGAAAGGTTGTGGGAAGTAGAGAAAAGCATCTTTTTCTGGGGATATTTACGCTGACAAACCCGATCAGCGGTAAATGATCGTACGAGGCCAGTGCCGTGCCGGTGGGATTTCAAAGTCCGCCAGCGCCAAGTGAGCCCTGCGAAATGAGAGAGCCTCGAGGCGCGGACGCCGCGCGCTTGTTCGGGTTCGCAAGGTGTGCTCCATCTCCTGCAAAGAGCAAGGCTACTGGCAGAATGTAGTTTACATGAATTTGGTACATTACTGGCTGTTCTGGGGTAGTACTGAGGAAAGAAAACACTGAGAATTGTACCAGAGCTCACCTCCATGGAGGCCAAGCAATTAGAGTAATAAACAGTATCAGGAACAGCTTGCGACAATGATGATTAGATCTGTGAAACGGAAGAAGGTGACAGCTGGAAAGTGTATCCAGTGCAAAGGATCCTCTGCACCCTTTGTACGATCACCTCAGATATTTACGATTTTTACTGTAAAAAAAAGTCATCAGCTCACTTTCCAAGCTTTCCTCCTGCAAGAGGAAAATGGTGGTTAAATTTAACCTCTGCATCCCTGGCCCAAGGACGCGGACCACTCACATCTTGAAGGACAAGTTGCCGTTAGTGAAATTTCAAATCAATCATGTTAGGCTAGACGAATCTCAGAAGGACTCGGGCAGACTAAGTGCGAGAGTGGTCTTGAGATGATGGCAAAAGGAATATTAAGCCTAGCGCTACTGGTACATCTGGGAGTCCTTATATACATTACAGTACTCGAGCACGGACCATGGGCTGCGCAATGCTGTGGACTGCGGATGAGTAAGACTGGAAAGAGATGACTCAGGATGACTAGGGAAGTGGGATGACTCGATGGCTGCGCGCTGTGCAGCATGATGGGGGAGATAAGGGATGTGGGAAAGATAAGATAAGAAAATGAATAGTCCTTTGGGCAGCGTCTGTAACATCACCCTCTCTTTAGATTCGCGTCCTCGCGAAAAACCTTAGTCCAGCTGTCCCCACCCAGTATTGGTCTCCCAGGCGGTCGTGGCACGCGGGGCCCATGTATGAATGAGCTCTTCATTATAGGCGCGAATGTGGTGGAGTGTGGTGGCGAGGAGTTTAAGTCGCCGGTTTTCTGTGCGAAGCATTTCCATTGCTTCGCGAAGCGCGATACGTTCAGCTGCAGTGGGGCCGGTCCCATCAGGGGTTCTCCCGGTCCAGAGGTGCGTGCGGACGGTCATAACATAGCGCATATATGCGCCGAGTGTGATGGCGAGGGGGTCCATGTAGTCGCTAGCATTGAGAATCCTTGCCAGATTCTCGAGGTCGCTTGGGCGGTTGGGGGTAGGTGCGCGGCTGCCCTCGCTGCTGTCGATGCTGATGGGGGCGTTGGTGGTCATGAAGTGCGATTTTTGGTCTTCTTCCCTCTTGTCGTGATCCTTTTATCCTGGTTCGCAGTCTTCTTTAGGAAGTGGTCTAGAGCTTGCTGCGCATTCCCTAGCTCCTTCTCTTTGATCCATGTGTTCTCTTCGTGTCCGTATCCTTTCCATTTGACCAGGAATAGTGTCCCTCTCCCTTGTTTCTTCCTTTTTAGGATCTCTTCTATCTCGTACTCTTCTTCATCATTTATGATTTCAGGGGGTGGTGGTGATGGTCGCTCTTGTATCTTGAAACGGGGTCCTTTGTAAGGCGTGAGCAGTGTTTCATTGAACACGGGGTGTATCAGCTGCCATGATGCTGGGAGTTCCAGGCGATATGCCGAGGCTCCTTTCTTTTCAACCACCTTGAACGGTCCGTATCGGAGTGCCGATAACTTCTTTGATGGTCGATTGACTGTGATATTGGTGGCTTCTAGCCATACTCTATCTCCTTTCTTGTATTCACGGGCAGGTTTTCGTCTCGCATCGTAATTGTCTTTGGCTCGTGTTTGTGCATATTGCAGCGCGGCATTTGCTTCCTTTCGTATTTGGCTCATTCTTTTGACGAAGTCTTTTGCTGCGGGGTTATTCCCTTCTGTCGTCTGCGGCTCTCCCTTCCAGGGGTGCATTCCATAGTTGAGGTAGAATGGTGTTCCTTCGTTCCCTGGTGTGCTTTGTCATTGTATTGGTACTCTGCAATTGCTATCCATTCTGCCCAATCGTCCTGTAGGTTGTTTGTGAAGCTTCTGAGGAAGGCTTCCGTTTCTTGGTGGGATCGCTCCGCCTGTCCATCTGTCTGTGGGTGATAGGCCGTTGATAGGTTTTGCTTTGTTCCGAGTAATTTTAGAAGTGCTGTCATGAATCGTGCTGCGAACTGGGGTCCTCGATCACTGATGATCTTTCGTGGAATTCCATGAAGCCGCCACACGTTGTCTCGGTATAGTCGTGCGAGACCTTCTGCTGTGAGTTCGGTCTTTGTGGGAACTAGGTGGATCATCTTGGTCAGGCGGTCTGTGACTGCGGCGATGGCGTTAAAGCCGTTCGAGCTGGGTAGCGGTCCTATGAGATCTACTCCGATATCTTCCCATGGTTGTTGTGGGACTTCGTGCGGGTGCAGGGGTGCGTGTTTCTTTTGTCGGATGATTTTGTTTCGCTGACATGTTTCGCATCCATTGACATACTTCTTGATGTCTGTCAGCATTGATGGCCACCAATAGGTGCGGCTTATGAGCTCGTGCATGCGGTATTGCCCTGGGTGTCCTCCGATGGGTGTGTCGTGGTGTTCAAACATGATGTTTTCCTTCAGTTTGTTGTCTGGAGGAACATAGATTTTTCCTCCTACGTATACGATGTGGTCATCTTCTGTGAACCAGTGTGGTTTTTCCTTCAGTCCTGTTGTTACGATCGTCTCCCTTCGTGTGCATTGTCGAATTTGTTCTATCCTTGAGGATTCGATCATCGTGATTCCTCTTGTTTGTATTGTTTCGTTATTTTCTGCTTCTTCTTTCGTGGGTGTTCGTCCTCGAACATCATAAATTCGAAGTCTCGTTCATTATTCTCTTCCAGATGTCGAATGAATGCTGCTTCTTTGATCATTTGTATGTCGTCCTTCTCTGCTAGGTTTTCTTCATATCCTGCCATTCGTGACAGGACATCCGCTTTTCCATTCGCCTTTCCTGGTACGTGTCGTAGTTCGTAGTCGTATTCCTGTAATTTCAGGTACCAGCCAATCTGTCTCGAATTGAGTCGCTGCGGCTTCCGGAAGTATGATAGGTTCTTGTGATCCGTCAATATTTCGAACTTCTCTCGAGCTTCGAGGAGGTATTGTCTCCATGTCTTTAGTGCGACCATTATCGCAAGAAGTTCCTTGTCGTAGATTTCGTAGTTTTGTTCCGCTGGGGTCATGCATCTCGAAATGAATGCGATCGGATGCCATAGTCCTTTCTGCTGTTGTGATAGTACCGCTCCAATGGCATATCCTGAGGCGTCCGTTTCGACTCGGAATTTTCCTTCTGTCTGTGGTAGTGCTAGAATGGGTGCTGAGGTTATATGTCGGATCAGTTCTTTGAAAGCGCCTTGTTGCTTGTCTGTCCACTGGAATGTTTTGTTTCCAGTCAACTCCGTCAGGGGTTTAGCGACCTTTGCATATCCCTTGATGAATCGTCGGTAAAAGTTCGTGAATCCCAAGAACTTTTGTAGTTCTTTCTTCGTCTTTGGGGTTGGCCAGGATTGTACGGCTGTGATCTTTTCTGGTTCCATTTCTACCTTCCCTTCTCCTACGATGTATCCTAGTACTGGGACTTTCGATGATTCCCAGACGCATTTCGGTCCTTTGATGAACAGGTCGTTCTTGTTCAGTATTTCCATGACTTCTATGGTGTTCTTTTGGAGTTCCTCTCGTGTTCGTCCGATGATTATGATGTCGTCCATATAGATTATGCATGCTCTTCTTCGTATTTGGTCTTGGAAGAGGCTCGCCATCATTCGGCTAAAAGTGCCTGGTGCGTTGCACTGCCCAAAATACATGACTGTCGGTTCGAAGAGTCCTCTTGCTGTTAGGAAGGCTGCCTTCCATTCGTCCCCTTTCCGATGCGCACGTTATTGTACCCCAGATAATATCGATCTTGCTAAAGTACTTTGCTCCTTGTAGTACGTCGAGGAGCTCGCTGATGCGTGGTAGTGGAAACTTGTCCTTGACCGTATATTTGTTTATTTCCCGGTAGTCTTGGATGAGTCGCTTGCTTCCATCCTTCTTATTGCGAAAGAAGCAGGGTGCTGCGTAAGGTGATTTCGATGGGCGTATTTTTCCTGTTCGTAATCCTTCTTCGACGAAGGCATCTAGTTCCTCTAGCTCTTTCTGTGTCATCGGGTAGACCTTGCTCGGTATCGTTTTGGGTGCATCCTTGTTAAGTTTATTTCATGGTCCCATTCTTTGTGGTCTGGTAAGCGATCAAAGTTCTTCTCCTTGAAGAGGTGTTTGAATCTGATCAGATATGGGGGTATCTGGGTTCCTGTCTTGTCGCTGGCTGTGGTTTTCGCTGGTTCAGCCACCTTCTGTATCTTGATCGTCTGGTGGTTTATTTTGCACGTTTTGGGGCATCTGTCGAAGACAATTTCTCCTGTCCTCCATTTGATTGTTGGGTTGTGGTAGACAAGCCAGTCATGTCCTAGTAGCATGTCGGTTTTTCCGATATCGAGTACGATGGCTTCCATATGCTCCTTGTGTCCTTTAATGTCGATGTGGACCTCCGCTACTCGGTCTGCTGTTTTCTGACGATTGGGTGATCCGTCTGCATTTATGATGGGAATTTCTTGATTCGTCGTGTCTTCAGTCCGTTTTTGCTACTATCGCGGTGTTGATGCAGGTCCTATCCGCTCCGCTATCAACTTCTGGTGTTATCGTTGTGATTCCTTTTCGGTTCGTATCCTTGCTGGTACTGCGAGCTCTTTCCTCTTTGGTGGTTTGTCCCCTTGGATGGTTTTTCTTGGTGCTTCAGATCGCTTGGCAGGAATGGTGTATTTCAGAGTATGGGATGATCTACATCCGGTATCGAAGCGAGTCTGTTTCAGTTGTATGGGTCGCGATTTAGCACCTCCTAGTCGGACCCTTCGGCAAAACCCTCTTTGTCAGAGCTTTCTTCATCCTTGTCTTCTTCGTCCTCTCCTTCTTCTTCTTTCACTTCTCTGACCCGGGATTTTCCTTTCTTCTTCTTCTTGCAGTTTCGTGCATAGTGTCCCTTTAAGCCACAGTTGAAACATGTGACATTTGCTGCTCCTTTTCGTGGTTCCGGGCAGTTTCGTGAGAGTGTCCTGGTTTATTGCAGTTGAAGCAGTTGTTGCTTCGTACTTTGTCGACTTCCATGGCCTGTCCTGCTCCTCGGCTTGGATTTCCGGCCTTGCGCTGATTGCTTGTGAATTCTCCTCTCATCACATTTCTGTGTTCATCGATGTTTCGTCCAATGCTCGAACTGTCTTGATATATTCATCTCCATCTGTTGGAAGTGTGGAGATTGAGTGTACGGCTTCTGCTGTCCTTCGGTTTAAGCTCTTCTCGAGTAGGAAACGAGGGGCTGTTCCTGTCATTCCTGCTTTCCCTGCGAGGTCTACGAATTCATCCAGAAATTCGTCGATGGGTCGGTTTCCCTGTCTGATGTTGAATAGTTTGCTTCCTGCTTGTGATGGCGACATGACGTTGCTGAATCGTGTCTCTATCTCGGTTATGAAGTCGGCCCATGTGCTTTGGTTGGTAGTGGTGTCGATCTTCTTTGATGCCCAGTGGGCTCCGGGTCCGTCGGTCATTCTAGACAGGACCGCTCCAATCTTCTGTGTATCCGTGAGGTCCCATGTGCGGTTATGTAGAGTTTCATCTTTCTCCACCAAATATCGAAGGACGTTCGATCTCCTGTAAAGGATTTCGGGTCGGCGATGATTCCCTTGTATTCTGTCGTCATCCTTTGGGGGTTTTCTTCGTCGTTCTCTTGGTCTTGGTCTTCCTGTTCCTGGATCTGTTGTTCTTGGGTCTGCTGTGCTTGTACTTGGGCTTGCTGTTCTTGGAGCTGTTTCTGTCTTCGCTCCTCTCTCTGTTCTTTCCAGTAGTCTAGGTCGACTCCTGCGATTCTACAAGCTTGTTCAAAATCGGCCCACTCTGCGGCGGTCGGTCCGGTTGTCTTTGGTAATCCTTTTCGCTCCCTCCACCGATAGTATTCGTCCCAGTCGCTGTTGCTTACTTTCGCCACGGTGGTGCGATTCTCTCCTTATGCAGTGCTTCGGCGGATTGGTCCTCTGAAGGGTTTGGCGGTTTCGTTCCTGTGTGTCCTTGACTCTGGTGTCGTTCTCGTTGGTTCTGTCGTACGCTCTGTGCGTCGTGCCCTCTCTGTATCAGTATGTCTTCCTCCTGTGTTCGGCGATTATAGTTCTCGATCTGTTGTCGCCTAAAATCTCGGGCTTGTGTTCGTTCTTCTCTTGTTTTCTTGCGGATGGGTTCGTCCTCTTCTTCGGCAAGAAGATTCTGGTCTGACCACAGCTCTTCTGGGCTTATCCCGTATTCTCCTTCTAGGAAGAGTTCTGCAATGAGTTGTGCTGCTCCTTCGCTGAGATCTCAGCGGGCTCGTCTGTGGTGGTGAAGGCAAACTCTCTCAGAAATGCCTGTTCTTCGTCGTCGCTACTTGGTGTAGGCGTGCGCTCTCTCTTTCGTTTATTTGGATTGCTAGTGTCTCTGCGGATGGCGTGGACTGTCTCTGCGAATGGCGTGGACTGCAATGTCTGGTCTACTTCTCTGAGCCAAGTGCTCTCGTCGCTCGTGCTAGTGCTCGCTGGGTCGGCGACCGCTTGTCGTCGAATGTTGATCAAGTCTTTGATAAAGCGTGACGTGGTGTGTGTGTGAGTCTGAGCGAGTCTCGACGAGGCTTAATATCTTGTTAGGCTAGACGAATCTCAGAAGGACTCGGGCAGACTAAGTGCGAGAGTGGTCTTGAGATGATGGCAAAAGGAATATTAAGCCTAGCGCTACTGGTACATCTGGGAGTCCTTATATACATTACAGTACTCGAGCACGGACCATGGGCTGCGCAATGCTGTGGACTGCGGATGAGTAAGACTGGAAAGAGATGACTCAGGATGACTAGGGAAGTGGGATGACTCGATGGCTGCGCGCTGTGCAGCATGATGGGGGAGATAAGGGATGTGGGAAAGATAAGATAAGAAAATGAATAGTCCTTTGGGCAGCGTCTGTAACAAATCACCTCTTACATTTACTCCGCCGTCTCAGAGGCTGAGGTCGCTGTTCTCTTGTCATTATCCAGGCTGTCTAGCATGCTATCTGATGCCTAAAGCTTCTTCTTCAGCTCACATGCTACGAACCAAGCCGTATGAGGCTTCACGGCAACCCAAGACCTTGTCCAAAGTCAATCAACAGAAGAACGAGCAGAGCCGCAAGTTTAGTCGCGCACCTACAACCGTCAAGAAGTATGACGAAAATGTCAAGCGTGCCCGCGGATGGTTGGCAAGCTATTTTCAATGTCCAAAGGAGGAAGACGAGGATGGGAGGGGTGTCATGGTGATGGCCAGCGATGAAGATGAGCTTGGGCCTCCTATGGTGGACGACAACATCTATAACGACCCTCAATTCAAGCATGCACTCAGCGACGTACCAAACCAATACTCAGACAAGGCCCTTGCCCTGTACATGTTCTTCAAGGTTTTCCACCAGAACTGTGGCCAGAACACGGCCGAAAATGCCTACTCAGCCTTCAAGGCTCTTTGGGAACAGATGTGAGTAAGCCATTGCTGTCACATAGGGCAACTCACCAAATTCAACTCGAAACAGTGGAGAGGGCATCTACAATGGGAAGTGGGGCTATAATCCACTGCAGGACCGGTGGGAAGGCAACCCGGCGACATCACCTGAGGTCCAGCATGTGCGAAAGGCCGTGAGGAACAAGTGTGGAACTGACCGAGGAGACCGCAAGCATTCTCTGCCAATGTCGAAGGAATATATGGACCGTGTGTTTGCATGGTCAGAAAAGGCATGCCCAGCAGCCTTGTTTGAGTCGCCGTCAGAGCTGATAGCAGAGCGAGCATTGAAGGTGAAGCATCTTGAGTTTCGCGCATTCGCAGCGACTGGCTGGACGATCTGGTCAAGGTACAGAACATCGTGCATTATTCAAAACACTCACGACATTGACCCACATGTGTGCTGTCTTCAGAAATTTTGAGCTAGTCAAGCTACGGAAGAAGGACATCAGCGACATCACGTCTGATCCATCGAGGTACAACAGGCCGTACTTCACCTTGCACCTTGAACATCGAAAGGGCTGGTTGAGGCAGCTGGACAAGACATTAAAGGAGCCAGACCTGAGAAGTACGTGTGCCGTCAAACTCATGTCCATGGAATGTAATGCTGATGAGAGAAACTCACATGGTCAGGTAACACGTTCAAGATCTTCCCCCAGCCCAGCCTTCCTGCATGCGACGCCCATGTCTGGCTACGAAAATGGATTCACTTTTTGGAAAACGAGATCTACGGACGGCACCTCTTACCAGAAGACTACATCTTTCCTGCCATGGGTGCCAATGGACTGGTGCAGCCAGGTGAACACATCAGTTATGACATGGTGCAAAAGTGGTTGAATGAGTTTACCATGAATGCACAGCTTCCACGGGTGAATGGAGCTAGTTTCTCAACACATTGCTTCCGACGCGGTGGAGCCCAGTACCGGTTTATGTTCGCACCTGTTGGTCAGCGGTGGAGCTTGCGTGTCGTGAGATGGTGGGGTGGATGGGCTGAAGGGGAACAGGTGAGTGCCAGTATTCACGCCGCTCTCCATCACTGAAATTCTTACCTTCATCCCAGCGCGATACCCTCATCTGCTACCTTCTGGACGAGCTTCAGTGGTACGAGAGTGACCACAGCGATGCACTTGCCTCCATCCAGCACAACACTGACATCTCATTCTTGGGCGAGCATCAGCTTGTGGCACCTGCCACGGTTGGAGAGATGTGGACAATGTATTCCGCACTATCAGCAGACATTGCGCGGATCGAGAGTCATGTCACGGCACTCCGAGAAGTGGCCATCGCAAGTCTTGCTGCCATTGCTTGCACTAGCGGTACGTTCTTCTCCATTTCTTTCTTCGCAGTCTCTCTCTGACTAACAGGCTATCCTATAGCTGTCTCCAAGGTCCTCGGGAGCACTCATCTCCACATGCAATCAGATCGCCATGCCACTCTGATTGCACCACCACCCCCTCCGTCCTCTGCCAGTGACTATCTCCTTCCTCACACCATTTCCTCGACTCCTCCATCTTTCTCCATGACACCCACAGCTCCTGTTCCCTCAGGCCTCATGGACCATTCCCAGCCAGATCCAGTTAGCATGGCCAGGACAAGCCGACCGAAAGCGAGCTCGAACATCGTCCCACCATTCAAGCTGGTGATTCCGGATGTTCCAGGGAAGGACGGCCAGGGGAGATCACTGCCACGTTCGGATTCATGGCGTGAGATTGTGCAGCACTGGGAGCACGGCGCGCCATCTCGTGGGCTGCAAACGGCACTGAAGGATTGGCTGGAGGAGTGGCTGAAGGGCAGCAACAGGAAGCTTTTTGGGTCAAAGTATCATATGCGGCGCATCATCGCCGAGGAATTCCTCTGCACGTAAGTTCTCATTTCAACCTCAATTTCTCATCGTGCTAATTCTAATTGTTCATGCCCCCCTTGCTCAAGGTATGGACGAGACGAAGCAAAGTTCCTCAGCGCTTATCCCAAGGCCAACAATGGCCATTCAGCTCTCTTCGCAGCCATCAATATTGCACGAGAGAAGCGCGGCGACCTCAAGCCTCGCAAGCGGTGACTTGCCAGAGTCCCTTTCCTTTCTTTTTTCCTTCGTCCTTCCACCTTGATAGCTTACATAGTCTTCGTATTACTCCTCTGGAATGCTTTCGTTGCTTTCGTCACTCGCTTTCCCGTAGTTTCCGATTTATCTTACAGACAGGTAACTGCACCATGTAATTCTGCTGATATGATACTCAAGAATTTTAATCGTCTCTTTTTTGTGATGTTCTCTTGGCAATGAGCAAGAAATGCCGAGGACGATGTGGCGTGCATGGTTGGACATGGCCCGCATTATTCCTCTCCACCCTGCACCCTGCACCCTCGGGCTCGATCTTTCCCTCTTTTTTTTTTTTTACGATGATTACACGTATGCAACGGGCACCATCTCACAGCTCGTAACCTTTGGGTTATGGATCGGTTATCCCAGGGCAGGAGGTATAGAGAACAACCACAACTACAAGCTATCTCAATCACGGTGACTGCTGCATTGTTACTCATGATCCTGGGCTTAAACTTGACCTATTTTCAACGTAGATTACGGGCGTACATCGGCCGCTGCCGCGCGATGCGTCATTGTGGAGATATGGGAGGTAGATGGGGGGAGGGGGGATGAGCACAGCACCACAGCTTGCTTCAGTGACTTGTGCATTGTTCCTCATGATCCTCAACTCCAACGTGACCTATTTCCGACGTAGATTACGGGCGTGCAACGCCTGTTGCTGCGCGACATGTTGTTGTGGAGATGAGGTGGAGGGAGGGCTGATGAGCACCCCAGCTTGCCTCGGTGAGTCCTGCATTGTTTCTCATGATCATGGGCTTAAACTCGACCTATTTTTTGACGTAGATTACGGGCGTGCAATGCCTGTTGCCGTGTGATGCATCGTCGTGGAGCTATGGGAGGTGAATGGGCTAATGGCGACACAGAGGTGCATCTCGACGCTCGATGAGTCCTGCACATTCCCCCGTGGTCCTGGGCTCCAACCTGACCTATTTTTGACGAGGAATCCAGGCGTACAATTGGCGCTGCCGCGCGGTGCGCCGTTGCAGAGATATGACATGTGAGGTCGTGGCATCATGGAGAACGACAGCCCCATCTCGGTGAGTCGTGCATATTTTTTCATGGTCCTAGCCTCGAAACTAGCCTGTATTTGGGCAACAATTGCTGGCGTGCAATCGGCGCTGTTGCGCGGTGCGTCATTTGAGAGGAGATATGGGACATGGGTGGAGTGACGGAGAGCCACAGCCCCATCTCGGTGAGTTCTGCCTATCTCCTCATGATCCCGAACTCAAACTCGACCTATTTTGCATGCAGAACACGGGCGTACAAGGGGCGTTACGGTGCGGCATGGTGTTGTCGAGATATGGGGAGGTTGACGGGGTCACACCTCACTCATGTACTATTTACCAGTATCGTTCCTAAAAGATGTATTGGAGTTTCGATGCGCTGATGCTCCCTCGTGCATATCGAGCTGTCCACGTCCCCACGTCGATGCCCGACGAGCGGGCTGCATGGGGCCCCCACGCGCACCTATGGGTCCATATATTCTGCTGTTTGTGACCAAGGCCCCAGCGCGCCGCGAAACGGTGACGAAACGGCAGCATTACATCAGCGGCACCCGCCCATGCCGGGGATGCCGGAACTCCGCCCATCACCTGGCCTCACATTACCGATCGGCGATCACGCAGTCGTTCCCACCCCGCCAACGGGGCGTAAATTTCTCAGAGAAAGCGTGAGGCTAGCCAAGTCTCTCTTGGCCGAAAAGTTCACCGCTCCTAAGTAACTTACCTCAAACCCATCGTACTCTGCTCACAATATTAGGGTCTCTGGCCGGCGCGCATGTGATAACTTCACTATTATCATGGTGCTCAATTCAATTCTCAACTCCG
Source organism: Macrocybe gigantea (assembly GCA_011319805.1). Lineage (NCBI taxonomy): Eukaryota > Fungi > Basidiomycota > Agaricomycetes > Agaricales > Callistosporiaceae > Macrocybe > Macrocybe gigantea. Next base: position 43,461 of record SJRY01000182.1, read on the forward strand.
AGTTGCACCTTGAAGTGTAGGAGCAGACGAAGCCTAATCTGGCCTGTGTATGTACGTTAGCTCAACATATTTTCGGGCTTGCGAACCACGAGGCTCTTACACACCAGAATATTTGACTACCACGCGAAGCGGCACTAATAGATTAGACGGTGTGAGCATCAACATGCTATCCCGCATTTCGAATCGTGGGTGCTTTCTCTGAGAAATTTATGCCCCATTGGCGGGGTGGGAACGACCGCGTGATCGCCGATCGGTAATGTGAGGCCAGGTGATGGGCGGAGTTCCGGCATCCCCGGCATGGGCGGGTGCCGCTGATGTAATGCTGCCGTTTCGTCACCGTTTCGCGGCACGCTGGGGCCTTGGTCACAAACAGCAGAATATATGGACCCATAGGTGCGCGTGGGGGCCCCATGCAGCCCGCTCGTCGGGCGTCGACGTGGGGACGTGGACAGCTCGATATGCACGAGGGAGCATCAGCGCATCGAAACTCCAATACATCTTTTAGGAACGATACTGGTAAATAGTACATGAGTGAGGTGTGACCCCGTCAACCTCCCCATATCTCGACAACACCATGCCGCACCGTAACGCCCCTTGTACGCCCGTGTTCTGCATGCAAAATAGGTCGAGTTTGAGTTCGGGATCATGAGGAGATAGGCAGAACTCACCGAGATGGGGCTGTGGCTCTCCGTCACTCCACCCATGTCCCATATCTCCTCTCAAATGACGCACCGCGCAACAGCGCCGATTGCACGCCAGCAATTGTTGCCCAAATACAGGCTAGTTTCGAGGCTAGGACCATGAAAAAATATGCACGACTCACCGAGATGGGGCTGTCGTTCTCCATGATGCCACGACCTCACATGTCATATCTCTGCAACGGCGCACCGCGCGGCAGCGCCAATTGTACGCCTGGATTCCTCGTCAAAAATAGGTCAGGTTGGAGCCCAGGACCACGGGGGAATGTGCAGGACTCATCGAGCGTCGAGATGCACCTCTGTGTCGCCATTAGCCCATTCACCTCCCATAGCTCCACGACGATGCATCACACGGCAACAGGCATTGCACGCCCGTAATCTACGTCAAAAAATAGGTCGAGTTTAAGCCCATGATCATGAGAAACAATGCAGGACTCACCGAGGCAAGCTGGGGTGCTCATCAGCCCTCCCCTCCACCTCATCTCCACAACAACATGTCGCGCAGCAACAGGCGTTGCACGCCCGTAATCTACGTCGGAAATAGGTCACGTTGGAGTTGAGGATCATGAGGAACAATGCACAAGTCACTGAAGCAAGCTGTGGTGCTGTGCTCATCCCCCCTCCCCCATCTACCTCCCATATCTCCACAATGACGCATCGCGCGGCAGCGGCCGATGTACGCCCGTAATCTACGTTGAAAATAGGTCAAGTTTAAGCCCAGGATCATGAGTAACAATGCAGCAGTCACCGTGATTGAGATAGCTTGTAGTTGTGGTTGTTCTCTATACCTCCTGCCCTGGGATAACCGATCCATAACCCAAAGGTTACGAGCTGTGAGATGGTGCCCGTTGCATACGTGTAATCATCGTAAAAAAAAAAAAGAGGGAAAGATCGAGCCCGAGGGTGCAGGGTGCAGGGTGGAGAGGAATAATGCGGGCCATGTCCAACCATGCACGCCACATCGTCCTCGGCATTTCTTGCTCATTGCCAAGAGAACATCACAAAAAAGAGACGATTAAAATTCTTGAGTATCATATCAGCAGAATTACATGGTGCAGTTACCTGTCTGTAAGATAAATCGGAAACTACGGGAAAGCGAGTGACGAAAGCAACGAAAGCATTCCAGAGGAGTAATACGAAGACTATGTAAGCTATCAAGGTGGAAGGACGAAGGAAAAAAGAAAGGAAAGGGACTCTGGCAAGTCACCGCTTGCGAGGCTTGAGGTCACCGCGCTTCTCTCGTGCAATATTGATGGCTGCGAAGAGAGCTGAATGGCCATTGTTGGCCTTGGGATAAGCGCTGAGGAACTTTGCTTCGTCTCGTCCATACCTTGAGCAAGGGGGGCATGAACAATTAGAATTAGCACGATGAGAAATTGAGGTTGAAATGAGAACTTACGTGCAGAGGAATTCCTCGGCGATGATGCGCCGCATATGATACTTTGACCCAAAAAGCTTCCTGTTGCTGCCCTTCAGCCACTCCTCCAGCCAATCCTTCAGTGCCGTTTGCAGCCCACGAGATGGCGCGCCGTGCTCCCAGTGCTGCACAATCTCACGCCATGAATCCGAACGTGGCAGTGATCTCCCCTGGCCGTCCTTCCCTGGAACATCCGGAATCACCAGCTTGAATGGTGGGACGATGTTCGAGCTCGCTTTCGGTCGGCTTGTCCTGGCCATGCTAACTGGATCTGGCTGGGAATGGTCCATGAGGCCTGAGGGAACAGGAGCTGTGGGTGTCATGGAGAAAGATGGAGGAGTCGAGGAAATGGTGTGAGGAAGGAGATAGTCACTGGCAGAGGACGGAGGGGGTGGTGGTGCAATCAGAGTGGCATGGCGATCTGATTGCATGTGGAGATGAGTGCTCCCGAGGACCTTGGAGACAGCTATAGGATAGCCTGTTAGTCAGAGAGAGACTGCGAAGAAAGAAATGGAGAAGAACGTACCGCTAGTGCAAGCAATGGCAGCAAGACTTGCGATGGCCACTTCTCGGAGTGCCGTGACATGACTCTCAATCCGCGCAATGTCTGCTGATAGTGCGGAATACATTGTCCGCATCTCTCCAACCGTGGCAGGTGCCACAAGCTGATGCTCGCCCAAGAATGAGATGTCAGTGTTGTGCTGGATGGAGGCAAGTGCATCGCTGTGGTCACTCTCGTACCACTGAAGCTCGTCCAGAAGGTAGCGGATGAGGGTATCGCACTGGGATGAAGGTAAGAATTTCAGTGATGGAGAGCGGCGTGAATACTGGCACTCACCTGTTCCCCTTCAGCCCATCCACCCCACCATCTCACGACACGCAAGCTCCACCGCTGACCAACAGGTGCGAACATAAACCGGTACTGGGCTCCACCGCGTCGGAAGCAATGTGTTGAGAAACTAGCTCCATTCACCCGTGGAAGCTGTGCATTCATGGTAAACTCATTCAACCACTTTTGCACCATGTCATAACTGATGTGTTCACCTGGCTGCACCAGTCCATTGGCACCCATGGCAGGAAAGATGTAGTCTTCTGGTAAGAGGTGCCGTCCGTAGATCTCGTTTTCCAAAAAGTGAATCCATTTTCGTAGCCAGACATGGGCGTCGCATGCAGGAAGGCTGGGCTGGGGGAAGATCTTGAACGTGTTACCTGACCATGTGAGTTTCTCTCATCAGCATTACATTCCATGGACATGAGTTTGACGGCACACGTACTTCTCAGGTCTGGCTCCTTTAATGTCTTGTCCAGCTGCCTCAACCAGCCCTTTCGATGTTCAAGGTGCAAGGTGAAGTACGGCCTGTTGTACCTCGATGGATCAGACGTGATGTCGCTGATGTCCTTCTTCCGTAGCTTGACTAGCTCAAAATTTCTGAAGACAGCACACATGTGGGTCAATGTCGTGAGTGTTTTGAATAATGCACGATGTTCTGTACCTTGACCAGATCGTCCAGCCAGTCGCTGCGAATGCGCGAAACTCAAGATGCTTCACCTTCAATGCTCGCTCTGCTATCAGCTCTGACGGCGACTCAAACAAGGCTGCTGGGCATGCCTTTTCTGACCATGCAAACACACGGTCCATATATTCCTTCGACATTGGCAGAGAATGCTTGCGGTCTCCTCGGTCAGTTCCACACTTGTTCCTCACGGCCTTTCGCACATGCTGGACCTCAGGTGATGTCGCCGGGTTGCCTTCCCACCGGTCCTGCAGTGGATTATAGCCCCACTTCCCATTGTAGATGCCCTCTCCACTGTTTCGAGTTGAATTTGGTGAGTTGCCCTATGTGACAGCAATGGCTTACTCACATCTGTTCCCAAAGAGCCTTGAAGGCTGAGTAGGCATTTTCGGCCGTGTTCTGGCCACAGTTCTGGTGGAAAACCTTGAAGAACATGTACAGGGCAAGGGCCTTGTCTGAGTATTGGTTTGGTACGTCGCTGAGTGCATGCTTGAATTGAGGGTCGTTATAGATGTTGTCGTCCACCATAGGAGGCCCAAGCTCATCTTCATCGCTGGCCATCACCATGACACCCCTCCCATCCTCGTCTTCCTCCTTTGGACATTGAAAATAGCTTGCCAACCATCCGCGGGCACGCTTGACATTTTCGTCATACTTCTTGACGGTTGTAGGTGCGCGACTAAACTTGCGGCTCTGCTCGTTCTTCTGTTGATTGACTTTGGACAAGGTCTTGGGTTGCCGTGAAGCCTCATACGGCTTGGTTCGTAGCATGTGAGCTGAAGAAGAAGCTTTAGGCATCAGATAGCATGCTAGACAGCCTGGATAATGACAAGAGAACAGCGACCTCAGCCTCTGAGACGGCGGAGTAAATGTAAGAGGTGATTGATTTGAAATTTCACTAACGGCAACTTGTCCTTCAAGATGTGAGTGGTCCGCGTCCTTGGGCCAGGGATGCAGAGGTTAAATTTAACCACCATTTTCCTCTTGCAGGAGGAAAGCTTGGAAAGTGAGCTGATGACTTTTTTTTACAGTAAAAATCGTAAATATCTGAGGTGATCGTACAAAGGGTGCAGAGGATCCTTTGCACTGGATACACTTTCCAGCTGTCACCTTCTTCCGTTTCACAGATCTAATCATCATTGTCGCAAGCTGTTCCTGATACTGTTTATTACTCTAATTGCTTGGCCTCCATGGAGGTGAGCTCTGGTACAATTCTCAGTATTTTCTTTCCTCAGTACTACCCCAGAACAGCCAGTAATGTACCAAATTCATGTAAACTACATTCTGCCAGTAGCCTTGCTCTTTGCAGGAGATGGAGCACACCTTGCGAACCCGAACAAGCGCGCGGCGTCCGCGCCTCGAGGCTCTCTCATTTCGCAGGGCTCACTTGGCGCTGGCGGACTTTGAAATCCCACCGGCACGGCACTGGCCTCGTACGATCATTTACCGCTGATCGGGTTTGTCAGCGTAAATATCCCCAGAAAAAGATGCTTTTCGGCCGAGTCACGTGAAACTCATTTATGGCTTCTGCGATCAGAATGGTCTCGTCAAGTCGCAGGCATGAGGCCTGTCCAACAATTTCTATGTAGCCACCCCCTTATACACTTTTGACGAACCTTTTTTTTTCTTTCCATCTATCACTATGTCTCAGGACAGGTCGTCCCAATTTATAGACTTGCCTCTTCATCGCGCACGGAATTCTGATTATCCTACATACGTCTCGACCCGGTAAGCTGTGGCGGATCGCTCGTTCAGCTGGTCATTAACAGGATCCCAAAAGTAAACTGGAAATTGCCTTAACGAAAGTCACCAAAAGGGTCGAAGATTATGAATCCCAAATGAAATCGCTAGAAGTCAGCGCAGCGTCTTCTCTGCGTCTTGGCAATATTGATCATTCCAATCCAGTCTGAACTTTCTGAAGGGTTGAGCAACTTCCGAGCCATCGAGAGTAAGATACAGGAGTCCTATACCAGTATCCAGGTGAGCATAGTCGTCGTTTCTGTCCCTAGGTTTTTGTTCACTTCATTTACCAGAAAAATACCTCCCGGGCGGAGCGAGCTCTCAAGACCCAAGTGCCTCATATCAAAAGTGAACTTGACGAATCCCTCAACGTGTTGTCTGACCTGTCGGAATCATTGCCGGTAATACAGCAACAAGTGGCTGGTGTACGGCTGGTATACGAATCCGGTCGGCAAAAGGTGTGTTCCTTCCGTACTTTAACGGTGCGGATCCGAAATTGACGTGGTTTTGCTAGGCACAAGCTTTAACGGAAGATTTGACATGGCTTAACACGGAATTCTATGAACGCTGGCGTCGTATCATCTTCACGTCCACCAGCCCTGTGTCCTGGAGATGGAAGACATTCATGCGGTTGCTCTTTGCCTTGTCCTTCGTGGTCTGCTCCTATCTTCTATGGCTCCTCGTTTCGGGCGCGTATAGAGCTCATCGACATCGGCTCGTTTGGGGTGAACGCTTGATGTCTTAACCATCGTCTCGCTCATTTGGTCTTCACACTATTCTGAATGATTAAAGCAGAATTCATCCATATCTTTGCGCGGGAATGTCAGCGCATGCATGTCTGGACCCATTCCTCTTGTCGTTCATTCTCATTGTATATCTGTAACATTATTTTGTATTGCATAAATTTACCAGCGAATCTGCAGTCTAGTGACGGGTTCTCGACTTGTAGTGGCTCCCCATACGTATTTGTTCGCGTTATCGTGCTGTGCTACCCCTTGACGCTGAACCACATGGAAGGCTTCGACGATCTCCTCGCTCCTTCACGTCAAGCGTTGGAGGAAAATCCTTTCGCAGATCCTTTCGCAAGGCGTTCTGGCTCACCCGATCCTTGGGCTTCCCCCTTTGCCAATACTCAGTCTTCGAATGACTTTACCACGAACGCATTTGCGACAGCGTCACCCGTAGAGGCATATACTGAGCCGACTCCTGCCCCTGCCGTCGCAACGCCGACGACGGTCGATCCACTAGACTCTGCAATCCGCTCGCGAGACACCGACGATGAAGCGAAAGAGAGTGCTCATGAAGCGGAGTCATCCACTCGATCCCCGGGTTTCAGAGAAAGCATTTCGACCCCTCTTCAGGACTCAACGGAACAGACCTCGTCTGACGCGCTCCAGAAGGACGTACTTAGCTCTCGTTCGACTACACCTCCTGCAAGCTGGGTGGGGACCTCGTCATCTCCTACTTCTCAAGAGAGCAAGCAGGTCGCTCACGTCAATGTCTCTCCCGACTTGCCTAACACGCGAACAACGGATGTTATCTCACCGCTCGAGCGATCCACTCCTCTCGGAATCGATCAATCTGTCGCGCAGCTATCTATCGGAAAAGACTCACTCGGGGGTTGGCAAAGCGAGCGAACAGCTTGGGGTGGCCAAGTAGATGACGATAGCGACGACGATAAGCCTATTGGGCAGACGGTGAAAATACCTGAACAGCACGCTGACAGCAAGGTGATGTGTTCAAGAGTTCTACAGCTCATTTGAACTGCCGTACTCATACGCCTACCAATCAAGATGACACCAGATTTGCTAGGGATAACCAACGAGGATAATGAAATTCAGCCGGTCTTCGTAATCACAGTGGACGATCCCCAGAAGGTCGGTGACCCCATCCGCTCCTTTACAATGTACACCGTCCATACACGCGTGAGTTCTAAGCAGTCCCATGGCATGTGTTACAGGCGTTGATAAATTAGCTCAGACGACATCGTCGTTATTCCAAAAATCAGCATTTTCGGTACTTCGACGGTACTCGGATTTCTTGTGGCTTTACGAGACCCTCTCTCTGAATAACCCTGGCGTAGTCGTCCCTCCGGTACCGGAGAAAAATCCATTCGGACGGTTTGATGATCAGTTTGTGCGACAGAGACGGCTGGCGCTGGAGAAGTGCATTCAGAAAATTGCGAATCATCCCATTCTCAGTAAGGACCCCGATCTTAAGATGTTCCTAGAGAGTGACACGTTTGCACTCGATGTGAGTCGTGTTCTTTCGACGCATATATGCTGTTATCCCCTAATAGTTCACCTAGATAAAACATCGAAAAGCTGAAATTGCTCATGAGCGCGGAGGTCTCATGGCATCAATTGGACAGACTTTGGCTGGTCCTCGCTTTTACGAGACAGACGAGGTAACATACTGTGCTCAGATTTACGAGGCCTGCTATGGCTTATTCTCTTCTTTCTCCAGTGGTTTGACAAACAGAAAATATACCTTGATAGTCTAGAATCGCAGTTGCGTGGCCTAGTGAAGGCGATTGAAGCTGTTTCGCGGCAACGGACTGGTTAGTCAATGTGCAGTTTGGGTTACACATTGACCGATTTTTTTTCGATCCAGAACTCTCCGCTGCAGCAGGAGAGTTTGCTCAGACAGTCAGCGAGCTGTCGTCATCCGATGTTGGCGCACAGCTTTCGTCGTCGCTGGTCGGCTTGGCGGATGTGGAGCGCAAAGTGCAGGATCTGCAGGTCACGCAAGCAGATCAAGATATGGTGACGTTGATGAGCACAGGTGAGTTGGAAACATTTAACGTTCTCGCAAATTGCTTATATCTCAAAGTGGACGAATATGCAAGACTAATCAACTCAGTCCGCGTGAGTATTGTCGTTCTTATTGAGCCAAGTAAGGATGAAATGAGCTTTTTCAATAGCTGGCCTTCACCTCGCGAATACGGACATATCACAATTGGCGACAAGCGGAAAGCGACCTCCAGCGTGTGAAAAACAACCATGAGAAGAATCGAACGCAAGGCAGGTTAGCTCCTGATAGAATGAGCTATAGCCTGAGTCAGATTGCTGAGGTGGGGGATGACAACCCTTGTTTAGTCTGTTTGCTGTTGACTGAAGGTATATTACTGAAGGCCGAAAGGCGTGCGATGGAATCCAAGCATGAGTTTGAACATGTTTCAAAGCTGGCCAAAACGGAGGTCATCCGATTTGAACAAGAGCGTGTGGAAGATTTCAAGAACTCTCTACATGCTTTTTTGGAGGGCATGATTTCTCGGCAGAAAGAAGTACGTTTTGACTGACACTCCATGCATCAGCCCCTGACGAAGCGTTCAGTTGATCTCGGCTTGGGAGAACTACCAACAGATGCTGCTAAAAAGAGTGGGAGGCGGTGGATCGCTGCAGAACATTTCAGTCAAAGGCCCCATGTCTTATTAAGCATTACTTATACATTTTTGGCTGTCTATTGACCCAATAATATACCGGCGTAAAGAAAAGCACGCATCCATTTCGATCACTCCCAGTACCTTGGGGTCTTGCTGTCACTCTCACCACCAACCTCCAAAAAGTCCGAGGGACGTTCTCTTTTGACGTTTCTGCGGCGATTGTTGACGGGTAATCGTTGGTAGGCCGAGTCCTGCGGCGCCTGTTGTTGGTTCGCAAACTGGTTACTCCAACTGCCCTGCTGGAACCCGAAACCCATGCTAGCGCCGCTCTGCGACTGCTGCTGCTGCTGCTGCTGTTGTTGCTGTTGCTGGAACGTCGTAGCCGCAGCCAGGGCCGCCGCCATGGTTTGGGCTTGCTGCAGCTGCATCTGCAGTTGTTGATACTGGAGCTCCGTCGTCTGCCGGACTTGGTTTGGAAGAGACTGGTTTTGCAGCATCAGGGAGATTTGCGAGATCTGGGCTTGCAGCTGTGGGATGCTGTCCTCGAGCATTTGTATGTCCATGCTGAGATCTGGTTGCTGGTCGGAGTATATGTCTTGTTCTTGGTTTGCTTGGTCATTTATGTCGCCGCCCTAGAACGACGGTCTGAGCCTGAGATTGACTAAGATGTGACTGTTCTTCTTACCTGGTCCGCATTTGCTGAGGTCGATTCTTCCCTCTTGCTATCTTCAATTACCTTTTCGATATAATCTGTTACCTTGGTGCGCATCGGCTTATCGACAATAAGCTTGTCCAACGAGGCAATTTTCTTTCCACAGTTAGGACAGATGAAGTCTCGCTCCAAGAGATGCGTTTGGATGCACTCTTCACAATAGTTGGTGCCGCAGCAGGGTGTCTTGACAGCGTCACGGAATAGTTTGTTGTCGATGGGACAGGTGAGTAATGGGTCCGTCGGTGTACGTTCCCGTACATCGGCTACAGTTAGCCCCTTGGCTCGAGATGTTTGTTTTTGCCAGGATGCTCTGATAATGGGAACAGTGAATAGGGTTCAAGGAAAGCAGAGACCATACAAACAGATCAGGTTGTGCAACGACATAACCACCCTCAGGAGTGACCATGATACCTTGACCCAGCTCAGCGCCATTTGGATTTTCGACTGCCTTGAGCATGCTGCGAGGAATACCGGTCGTCCGCTTGATGCGTGGCCTGTGATCGAATTCACGGTCGTTATTTGTAGGACAGTCCTGAATCCAGTGGCCTGCAAAAAGTTGAGGGTTCGAAGCCGCGATGTGTATGGAATGAGGGCGCACCTTTTTGCCCGCAACGATAGCAAACATAACTGGGGGCAAAGGTCGCTCAGATTGAGCAGGATGTGCGTATGGCTTTCCGCCTCGCGGAAATCCTGTACCGCGAGAATTGGTATAGATGCGAGTTGCACTATGCAATCAAGTGGATGAGAAACGGGCAGCGGGAAGGTAAGGGGCGATGATCATTAGAGGATGAACTACTACAATGACAAAAACGCGCAGGGGTGAATACTAACTGAGACATCTTTTCCTGGGTTTCCTCCCAGTTGGCCGTCTGTGCCTGGAACATGGCCGCCATCGCTGCGGCCTCATCTTCTTGCGTTATGGACGATGTGACAGTCGTTGTCGTAGACTGCTACTGCATTAACAAACTGTCTGCAGAGAAGTCCTATGACGACGTACCACTGGTGGTGTCACAGTTGAGGATTCTTCCTTGATATCAAAGCGTTTCGACATAGCGCCTCGGTGCCATGTAGCCGAGCCACCGAGAGCCCCAGACTTTACCACTGGCTCCGACTGCGGCGCGGCGTTCATAGAGCCAGCAACGTACATCTGAACCTTGCTCTTCCCAGGACGCACAGAAGGCATACGCTTCACGATAATAGAGGAAGAGCGCGGTATTATGAACGAATCATCCTTGTATTCTGACCAATTGTTAGGGCTCAAAATGGGTACATTGCACCTTCATTGTCCAACAAACCTTGCATAGACGCTGCATCGTACACATATAGATCAAAATCGTTGGCTTTTTGCATATTGTTTGCTAGAATAATGTCGCGCTTCAGATCAAATACCGAGATTCCAGTACCATCGAATGTTATTCGCGACTCGTCCTTTTGCGATTTAAATCTGTAAAATACAGAGGAAGTCATTCTGACAGTGGTCGTAGGCGAAGAGAATGCACATGCTCATGGAGAGGATTACATGATAATATTTGTCCCTATTTGCTCCTACCCATATGAGGACATACATTCTCGACAACTTCTTGTTCGAGACCCCAGGTTCAATTCCTTTGCCAATCCTCAAAGCCCAGAAGCCATGAAAGAACTCGTTCTGCCTGTTTTTCCATCCACGAAGCTACATAATCTTGTCGGGAAAGCACTATACCGTCCGATGACCTGGTTACGTAATAAACTAGAGACTTTGTGGTCCGATTTTAAGGGACGTGTTTAATTTTCGCGTCGTCGCTTCTCTTTGCTTCCACATCATGGTCGCCCACGACGCTGGAAAGGAAGGCCTCCGGCAGAGAGCCAAAACCGATGGGATCAATGGCAATGGCGCTAATGGGCAGACATCAAAACTTGTCATTACTGAAAAGGGTAGGGAAACAGACAGGCGACTGGACCAACATGAATCGTTCGTGTTTTTTTCTCCACGCGCGCGTTTATTGGTGTCTTCTACTTCCCTTCCAGCTACGAGTTTGGAGGACCGTGGGGTGTTGCCGCCATCATGACATTTTTCCCGATTCTCATGTATTACTTGTGGATCTGCCTCTGGTTCTATGACGGAAAGCTGGTATACCCCGACTCTATGGACGATGTCAAGCCGTTCTTGCTTCGTATGTGGGGTCACATACAAAAGGTATGTGTTTGATACGCGTTCCTACAGCGGTATACCGAAGCGCTCACTGTTTCACAGGACGCCAGCCCAAACTGGTATGCATGGAAGGTGTACAGCGGAAATTTCTTCTTCCAGCTTCTCATTGCACAATTGATTACTGGATACCAGCAAGAGGGCCTCCCTGTTCCATCTCTGGGTTATAAGACTCTCATGTACAACTGCAACGCCTTGAGTTGTTTGTACGTGACGCTGGCAACCTCTGCTACGCTGCATTACACTGGTATCTTCCGCTTGACGGAAATCATCGATAACTATGGGCACCTGATGTCCGTCGGCATGATCTATGGCTGGAGTGTCTCTTTCATCACATACTTCTACGCGGTCGCTACTGGGACCCAGATTCGCATGTCTGGAAATTTCGCCTACGATTTCTTCATGGGTGCTGCTTTGAACCCCCGCATTGGCCGAATCGATCTCAAGATGTGGGCTGAAGTTCGTATTCCATGGGTTATCGTTTTCTTCTTGGCCGTCTCTGGTGGTTGCAAACAGTACGAAACCTATGGTTACGTCACGCCCGTGAGTTCTCTGAACCGAAGACATTTCCGGTCGTATCCTGATTCCCAAGGCAGAATATGGCTTTCATGATCCTTGCGACAGCTTTATACTTGAATGCTTGGTGTGTTCGATTTGAGTGTCAAATGACCCTTATGCTGATGAAGTTCAAACCTATCAGCGCTAAAGGAGAGGAGCTTATTCCTCAGACATGGGACATGTACCACGAGAAGTAAGATGAGATTTGGCTTGTTCGACTGATACTCAACAACTTGTAGATGGGGTTTCCTTGTTATCTTTTGGAACTTCGCTGGAGTGCCCTTTGTAAGCTTTCCAATTATATTTGCCTACCGAAAGTTTTCTCAAGCCATGTACCTCTCAGTCATATGTGTATTCTGTTGTCTATATGGCGTCCCATGATCCCTCCACATACCGTTTCTCTACGTTGACTTACGTCATCATGTATTCCGTCCTTCTTACCGCGTATTATGTGTCAGTGCCCACTAATTATAAACCTATCTCTTTCAATCGCTGATATTTCTTTTTAGCTGGGATACTGCTATGGCACAGAAGAGTCACTTCAAGCTTGAAACGCAGGGTATCATGAAGTTCCGCAAGACATTCCCCCAACTTCCTGGTAACCATGTGAAGAATCCTACATACATTCAAACTGAGCATGGGTATGACTTCCTTGTTACTGTGGCTGTAAAGCTCATCCTCGCGTATTGATGTCCTATCGAATAGTAATCGCCTCCTCACCAGCGGCTGGTGGGCTTACTCTCGCAAACCGGTAAGTGTCCATACAATCTGTTCCAGTGCTACGACGCTTATTCAAAATGTCAGAACTATGTCGCGGATTGGATCATGAGCTTCATGTGGGGCGCCGTTCAAGGTCCTTGCTCGATCATCCCTTACTTCTATTCGGTCTTCTTTATTGCCGTCCTCATTCACCGTTGCTCTCGCGACTTCGAGCGGTACGCAGCAGCGGCTCCAATTTCAACCCGCCATATCACTAAGATAGATTTCATGCAGCTGCTCGATAAAATACGGAAAAGATTGGGACCGCTACTGTGAGGTCGTCAAGTGGAAATTTGTTCCTGGCGTCTACTGAACGCCACCGGTCGAAACTAATTCTTGGAATATCTACACAATGGCATTGACAGGTACATAAATAGAATGCACGATGCTTAATGTTCCGCAGTACCCTTATAAACTATTATACCAAGAGGGAAAGACATTGACTCGTACATATCTTAACAAGTGCTTTTGTCGGGCGTAAGCTAATTCGTGGGCAATTTTAAGCAACTGACTCTCAGACCGTCTCCGCTCCATTTCGCTACTTCAATGAGTAGATTTTGCTTGTTCTCAAGAGCGGTGGCGGAGTGCAGCTCGTAAAGGGTCGCTGTCCGCGGCGATTAAAAAGTGTGCATATGCCAGTAAATTGACGTTGATACGTACAGAGATTAAACAAAAAAGGCTCTGCGACGACCACCGTTGAAGGCGATGTTCCAAGAGCGGTTTCGAGAACTTCGACACCCTACATGGGAATGGCAATTGTCAGAGAAGATTTCCCACCAAACGGCAAGTGCCAAACCTGTTTGACTTTGCCTTGCCCGAGAAGCGCTACGGCGAGGTTATTGACGGCCTTCGTTTTTTCGTTGTCAAAGACTGATCGCACAAACGAAGATGGGGAGACGCGATGCTTACCGCGAAATTGGCGCTGTCACTCTGCAGCATCGCTTCGAAGATATCGCCCGCGGCGGCCCACTGGCCCTGCGCCATTGCCAGCAGCGCCGCGTTCATGTCTTTGAGCGTCTGGTCGGCACCGGGGTCCGCGGCGACTATGGCAAAGTGTTTCTCCGCCATCGACGTGTCGCCGCACTGGAGGTATATCCGGCCGATTGAGGACCGCAGCGCGGCGGTCGAGATGGTCTCGCCCTGGCCGCAAAGCGGCTCGAGCAGGTGCACCGCGGCCATATATTCCTATATTCAAGCGTCAAGCTGAGCTCAATGGGAGGGAGAGCAAGTGCAGTCCGGCCGGCCGCACCTTCATCTCGACCATCTGCGACGCGATGATCAAACACACGCGGGAGCCCCTTTCCTTCCACATGGATGCGGCCATGGTGTCCGCACGCGCGGCACGCGCCTTGGATTTGCACTTCTTGAGCAGCGCGTTGAGCGCGTCGAGGTAGCCCATCGGGTCGTTAGCCCAGTACTTGAGGCGTGCCTGCATGACCTCGAGCTCAAAGGGAAGGACGCGATCGAAGACCCAGTCGCGCGCCTCTGGCGGCTCGATGCCCTCAAGGACGTCGAACAGATTGCCGCATTCGGCTGTGGTCTGGTTGAAAAGCCGCAGACGGCGAGACTGGCAAGACGCAGGTACCAGAGCTGAGAGAATATATTTTCAATGCAAAGATCCTGGGCGAATAGAGCATGATCATAACCTACACTTAGGATGCTTGATAGATCAGCCGGATGGGACGCGACGATGCGATCTCGGGCCATTTTCGCCAGCGCCCTCCAACTATTGTTCATCTAAATCATTGTACGAAAGAGCTCAACACAAGGACTACAAGGTCATACTTAGGAAACGCAACTCACAACCATGTTGTGGAAATCGTTCTGCTTCCAATCGCCAGTTACATCTCGTACAGGCCGTTTTTCAGGAGGATAAATATATTTGGTGAGGAGCGTAGTCAACGGATCTGTCTAGCAACATACATATAATACATTAAAGGTCTGGACAGCCACCAGGTTAAATAGTTTGAGGAAAAAGCAAGGCGTACATTGGGGACTGGGAGAAACATGGTGGGAATAACAAGCTTAGGCACATAGAGGTCCGGAGCCTCTTCCTCGTCCGAGTCGCTCTGCGGCGGGGGCGGGGGAACGTCCTTGTCGGTTGCCTTGGGCAAAGGTGATGGTTGTACAGGGGCTTCTTCAACTTCTACAGGTGTCAGCGCGATTTCATGTGAAGGCATAATCGTTTGTTGGGATTCGGAAACAGTAGGAGATGTCTGGCGGTCAACGTCGGTCTTGTCGTCATCGGAGCGGCCACCTTCCTCATCATCGATGAGGAAAGGGTCAGGCACCTCTGGTTCCACAAACGCCGTCGGAGGGCTGCTGGGCATTGGCTCCGACAATGATGACGATGTTGGAGGCTGTGGAGTGGGTTCAGGCTGGACAGCGACTGCTCCAACCAAAGGTGGCTGCTGCTGCTGCTGCTGTTGCGGCGGCGGCGGCGGCAGCGGCGAGGGTTCCGATAGGAGATGCTGCTGCCGCTCCTCGATCTCCCGATCTCGCTCCTCGTGAGGAAGTGACGTCGTGTGCGATGCCGGAGAAACGGACGATTCGGCGGTGGACGGGTGGGAGGAGTGCGATGAAGACATCGTGTCGCGGGATCGACGGAACAGCAGGGATTTGATTCTCGTTCGCGAACCGGAGGACGAAGCGAGCGTGTCTTCGCTGTGTTCTGTACGATGGGACCCACGGTGAGAACAAGGAGAAGGGGCGCGTCGTGGACGACGACGGCGGCGGCAGTGGCGGCGAAGAGGGTGGTCGAAGGAGTGGTGGCGGCAGACGAAACGAGAATGACGGCTCGGCTGGCCGCGCCGGGCTGCCGGGGAGGCGTCACATGATGATGGAACAAGCTGCCAACTTTACGCTTGATGGACTTTCCGAGCTGCCTCGCTGGGCTCGAGCGCTTCTCGCTCTTGGGCGACTCGGGCATGGCAGACGATAAACTAGTTGGAACGACGGGAGATAAGGAAAGGAGTCAAGATTAGGGCCTGCGGGTCTTATATATTCACGAGGGAGGGGCATGGATCACTGGGTTTATCCAAAATGCAATTGCCTGTGACGTGAGGTTGCATCGTGGAAGCCAGATCGCGCTCCAGGTCCTCAGCGTGCATCGCCTCCTTTCTGGAGCCTCGTCGATAACGGCCAGCTCTATCTCCACCCTTCTCGCCATTCTCGGACGCGATCAAGCTCCGGCCAGAACAACGTTTAAATTAAAATCATAGTGTAGTACTAATTGCATAGCAAAACGCGACGATGGGTAGTCATGGACATGTGTTGTGGAATACAGATATAGACAATGGGATAATGATCTGGTGAACTCCAGAGTAAAAACAGACAACGTTGAATCCATGCACTTGAATGGTATCGTCTGGTATACCGATGCATGCACGACTTCCTGAAAGCTGTTAGCCGCCCTGTCAAAGGCCGGCTTGCCGATTGAGAATATAATGGCTTAGGTCCTGCCAACCTACCATTCCGTACGTCAGCTTATATATAACATGGAAAGGCACAGCAATACAAGCACTCACCTCCTCCGACGCGACACATGACCTTCTTCGTTGTTGCGTCAGAAGCCGCCTTTCCAGGCCTTGTCAATGTTGTTAACCGGCACGTAACAACTTTTCGGCTCAGCGCGTTGGTAAAGGCGTACTGCGCCTTGATCTCTTCGCCCTCCTTGGGGATCTTTCGCAGTGGGGGATCCACCCTCTCGATCAGCAGTCCATGCGCGATGGAATTTACAATCGCCGCCAGCTCGACCTCCAGCGGGTCCTTCGAGTTACCCGGCACATATTCATGCAAGGGCAGACTATCCATCGACGGGGTGTACGCGCCCGCGCGGGATCCGGGCCTCGACGGCGTCCGGCTTGCTGTGCCATCCTTAAAACTCGACGGAGGCAATTTTGTCGTACCAACTGACTGACGCCCCGATGCGGAACGGCCACTCGTTCCATAGAAAATTGGCATCTGTTGCACTCGCGCCCGTAGCGTGTGCTCCGGCGTCTGGGCACGCATCGCTGACGCCCTAAACGAGGACTCGCCCACGCGGCTGTAATCCGACATCACGGACGACGGGCGCGAAGGCGACGACAGGTGCACGCTAGGGACGGGTATCATCGACCGGCTTGGCGGTCGAGGCGGATGCGCAAACGCGGACGAGGTCACACTCATTCCAGAAACGGAAAAGGCTGGCGAGAACGGCCGCGCTCCATTTTCGTCTTCCCGCTTTTCTCTGACTTACTCGGTGTCAGGGGCTGCTGTTTCGATGGCATAGGTATGTGACTGGGCGTTTTCGGACGCGGTCGTGGCGTGTTGCCGATTCCAGGCGTGATAGGTCGTGACGGCGTTCGAGCTCTAGAAGGCGGTCTCATAGTATGGAAATGAAGCTGTTGAGAGGACTGAGATGTAGAGATGGACGATGTTATAGGGGACCAAGGGCGCGAGGATGCCATCGACGCCCGGGAAACACTACGTCTATAAGGAGTGGCGAGAGGCGGAACGGGGGGTATGTTTTCGCTTTGCCCGTATAGGCCAGCAGCGGACGGTGGCCGCCTTGGTGGAGTGCCCTTGATTGTTGAATTCCGATCTTCTGTTTGTATCTTAGTAGAGCTGTTCCACGGCTGCTTGGGAGCTCCAGAGCGGGCTTTGATCGTGGCATCAACTCTAACCGGTCGAGGGGAAGAATCGGGGGTGAAGCTCTGACTGTGTCTGTGCTGCGGTCTGTCTGGAGTCATGGGTGTCAGAGGTAGTCCGTCTCGGGTCGGCGTGAATAGTGATGTCCGTTGCCGCCGCATAGCCTGAATAGGCTCCGACGACGGCGCGCGAATACCGTTTTTATTCACATTAAGAGGTGTGACGGGAGGCAGCTTATTCGACCCGGTGATCTTTCGAGCGAATTTGCGAAATGGGGATATGGACCGAGAGAGTGTACCGGACGCTTTCGACCCGCTCGGGGGCGTGTCGAGGTACCCGTTTCTGGTGGACATGGTACCAGACGTACTAGATCCATTCTCGCTCGGGGTGGCGTCTCCGTAGAGAAGAATCTTACGCACACCTTCCATTTCAACATCCGTCCTTGCTATGCGTTCCTTCAAATTCCGCCATCGCTGCGCAGATTCAGCATGTCGCCGCAGGGTCTCTCCGTTTTTCGTGACACGGTCACGGACGCCTTTGTCAATGATGGACAACACCTTTGAAGTGGCAGGCATATAGTGCCTGTCGACGTAGGGGGGTTAGAGGTCTGGAACGCTCAGCGGATCATTCGATCATACTTTTTCTTCGCTTCGAAAGACTCCAGCAATTGCGTATACACCTCATAGCTGACGACAATCGGCTTATCGATGCGCTGCGAGCTCGGCGACGAGAAGATTCGATGCGAGTCATCTCCGCCACGTCGGTGGACTTGGAAGATGAATTCCTGAACAATATAACCGTTTCGTCCTACACGAGCCCCGATAGAAGAGCGCACGCACCTGACAGCGATTGACGGCTTTCTCCAAGCTGGACATCATTCCGTCTGCCTGATCTGTGACTGTCCTGAACACGGTCAACCATTTGTCTTCCTTCAGTTCCTCCCTCAGAACGTCACTCTCGTCCTGGACCGCCTCCCACTCCGACACCAGCGCCGCATGTTTTCGCAGCAGAACCGTCGTCTGGTCTATGTTGCCGTTCTCTGACAGCGTCGGAGTCATCGCACTCTGGAGGAGCGGTTCCAGAGATTCGTTGACGGCCTTCATTCCTTTTTCTACGGAATCCAGCTTCTCGTCCAGGTTCATGAGAGATTGATCAATGACGCTCGTCGTGCTCGTCATATCTGAGGACGACTGCGATTTATGACGCAACTCTTGAATCTCTACACGCGTCATAAGCCAAGCCTGTCCCGAGATGATATACAGCTCTGTTACGTACCGAATATACGCGTCTGTATGTCTGATATGGCGTAAGAAAGCTCCGTCATGTGTGAAGAGATCGCGAGCAGACGCAAATCGTTTGAATCACTGTGCGGACAGCATCAGCGGCCTCGGGCGGGCTCGTTAACGAAGAGACTGACTCTTGGCTCCTCTGCTTCCCAGGGCGTTTGCTGAGCGGATGCCCAGGTGTGATGGTGACGTTCTCTTTGAAGTAGTGAGTTTCTCCCGATGTACATGCCCACGCGCCGCAAAGAGCTGCGTACCTTCGTCGTCCTGATCCAGCGACACCTTTGATGATGAGGCCGAGTTGGCGTTCGAGTGGTTGCTCGCACTGCCCGGCGACGGTGGAACGGCGGCGTCGCCAAAGCTCGTCTGGGACGAGGAGTTCATGCCCGAGCGCTTCGATAGGGACACGAGAGAAGAAATCATGACTAAGAGTGGAGGAAAGGAAAGAGCGAGGAGCCAAAGAGGGGAATGAAAGGACCGTGGGCCTTGATGGACTTGTGGGTGGCGGTTGGAGGAACCGCCGAAGTCACTGCCGCTGTGCGAACTAGAGTGCGAGAACGGTTGGGTATACAGGTCGCGGGCGTGGACGAGCGCGACACCGACGGTTCCTCGCGAGCGTTGCTGATGATGAGCGTTGCTCCTGGCTCCAGTCCAAAAGGCAGAGATGGGAAGGTGTGGAATGAGAGTTGGTGGATGTTTGTCTCATTTCATACAACAATTAATCGAGTGTCTACAAAAAATGTTTTACCGTAATCTAGTCGATTACCATCCTCTCTCCTTGCACAGAGTCGTCCGCGATCGCCAACTCGTCCACCGGCATCATCTCTCTCTGCTTCTCCCGCGTATACTCCTCCAAATCGTTCATTGCCTGCTTGTCTGCATCCTCCAGCATCTTCGTCCTCGACGGCTTGTAGATCGTCGGATCTACCGCATTATAGAACCCCGGGTAGAGGCCCTCTAATGCCCACAAATTATTCGCTTCCATGAGGACCGGGTTGGAAATCGCTTTGTACACCTCGTCGGCGAGCAACGGATGTGACAGAATCCGAGGATAGTACCGGCCGGCGATCAAGCTCAGAGAAACTACCGCCTCGTACCCTTCCTGCAGTATTGGTCGAAATCGATAACCCTCTGGCGCTTCGGGAGGGAAGTAGGGTGTCGACGACGGATGCGACAACTGCTTGCTCGAACACGCGTAGGCTGTATCCTCGGAAGGCTCATCAGGAGGCGGAGTCGTGCGTGCCAGTTGCGATGTTGAAGCAATAGGCTGTGTCGTTAGGGCTTCTTGGTTTGGCTCTTCCCAGTCCAGATCAGCGAGTTCATACAACATCCCGCATGCCCTGCACTCCTTTTTCGTAAATCCATCAGGCTGCACCGCGTCCACGACGAACAGGCCGTCCAACCTCATAAACACACTCCGAGCCCCAGCCCCGACTTGCGAAGGATCCCGCCCTTGTGCAAGCCACGGTTTTTTCGACTCGTTCCCAGAACCAGATGGAGGGAGAATGTGCTCGGCTCCTGCGGGCGCCAAGCACCGACGAGGAATCTTGAGTCGAACAAACTCATCTATCCATATCCGTTCGGCGCCCCACCACAGGCCCTGGAACCGCAGTTGAGTGCGTTGAATCGGCGGCGACGAGGTATCCGATAAATACTGTCGGCCAAGCAACCGTGTAGACAGCCTCTCGACGTCCGACGACGGCATATTAGGCTTTGAACCCGATGCAGGGTACGGCTGCGATGCGCTGGCGGGCGTCATATGTGAAGTGTTGTGACGACTGGCAGCTTCGATTGCAGCTTTGAGGGAAATCGGGCCCGTATCGGTTGGAGGCGGAGCAGGAGCGGGTGCTGGCATGCCATTGGCAGCAGTCTGGCTGGTAGGGGAGGTGGCGGCGAAGGTACAGGTGCTGGAGCTGAAAGACGCTTCTGAAGACGAGGAGCAGGCATGGTGTATACAAACGCCCATTCATCCGTGAGGCTCCAGAATCCGGACAGCGCTGAGCCTATTTGGACGGCAAAGGCATAAGGCGCAATAGCGTCTGCGAAAGCAGGTGGAGCTCCTCCAGGACATGGATGGAAGCTTGATAGCTTATGTCGATCAAAATTCAAATTTTGAGGCGGAAAAGCTTGCAATTCCGCAATGAGGTCGTTTGGTAAGACATATGCTTGATATGGTAGGACCCGGTCGTCAGGCGCCAGATGTGTCTGCGAGACACCAAGAAGCCGTATTTTATAAACCGTAGACTGGCGTATTGACCATGGAACAGAATCGGTCTCAAACACCACGTCTTCGTCGTTGGTAGGATTGCTCCTCGATGGGGAAGTAATCGGAGTGCCATTTGATGTCCCATCGACATGTATCGGCTCCGTCCGCAGGTTGGTTTCATCCACAATCCCAGGCCAGAATTTGATAGCAGCATTGGGACCTGAGCTAGGTATAGGCGGGTCAAGAGCGCACCACACCAATTCTCCTGACCTAAACCACCTTTTCAGCTTCATATCTGTTCTTGAATGCGTTGCTCTGAGGTCCGCGTTGCGCTCGACGAGCATGACCTGATCAGCGACCTGGGGTGATTTCTTTGACAGTGGCTTGGGAGCCTTCTGTACCGCAGCAAAGACTTGTGCATTCCGCTCTGCGTTTTGAAGTGCGGTCTCGCGCATGCCTCTGATCTTGTCGCGAGGCTTTAAACGGCTGGGTCCCGGAGATTGCGAACCAGAGCCAGCACCAAAGATGAGCACATTCGGAAGCGCAGCTGTGACCTCCTTTTGCGGCTTCTTCGAACAGTACTTGCATTGGCAGTTTGCAGAATTCATCGTAGCATCTTGTAGGAGCCATATAACGTGAGGAAGGAATTCGTTGACGGATCGAAAACGGGCTTTGCCTCCTGTGCAGAAAAGAGGGTTGCGTCAGAGAAATTCAGATAGCCGCCACCCGGACGTACCAAATAGGTACAGGTCATGACGTGGATTGTCTGCTGGTCCCTTGTTATGGTCGAACAATTGATATCCGGTGGGCCAGCCTCTCAGTACATAAGTGGGACCGGCTAAGGAAGATCAATACATGCAGGCTCGGAGTCGCAAAATCATGTCTCACAAGGAAGATTCAACGCGACAGATGCGCCTTGCGCAAGATTCAGCCTCCATCTGATTGCGGGGCCTGCGTCGATGTCGACGGGGTCCATAAAGTTGAGCTGACCGTCTGCATCGACGGAACGGGTGGTGTTGGTGGGCCAAGTGCGGGAATCGCCGTCGGACCTCTCAAACTCTATAAATGACGCGTTCGATGGTATATTTGCAGGCTTGTCGGCTATCCGTCTGGCCGACATGAAGGCTGTAAAGAAGAGGTGAAGGAACACACTTGTGCACTTGTATATTAACCACGTGATCCGCCTCTACAAAGGCTTCCAGGTTAAACAAGATACAACAATTTTTCGATATAAAAGGCCGAGAAATTTGCAATGGGTCGCACATGAATCATTGCCGTGAATATCTACGTCTTGCATTGGCTTGGTATGCATGTGGGTTAAACTGCGCGGCGAGAGTAAACTGTGCTTGCAGATCATCTGCCTGGATTCGTTCCCACTGGGCTGATGTTTTGAAAAGGACATACATATCATAGTAACTCGGAGGGATGCTGTGATGACGTATAATGATCTCGTCAAATGTATCATCGTCCTTGCCTTCTGACAAACCCAACACAATCGTTTTTAAACCTGGCAACCTTCCAAGACGCACCAAGTCCCCCTTCACCACGGACCACCCACAGTCAATGACAGAGACGGACGTGCAGACCAAGTCTGCGACGAGCGACGTGGGCAGCGGCCAGTTTGCCACGTCCGAGGGAACCTTGTACATCTCCCAGCCGTTCCGCTCAAAGACGACCAAGAGGTTGCGAGCTTTGATCACTTTTACGCCACGGAAATCCCATTTTGATATCGGAAATGAGTCGTCCGGTATGAATGAGTTCCGAGTGCGTGCACGCTCCCGTTCTTATATCGGGCGTCCTTCTTCCTGACCGTTTCGTCGCCCCAGGGATTCTTCTCTTTATTCTGGATCTCCATTTTTATATGGGCGATCCGCATATACGTCACTGGCATCGAATCCAGTGGTCGACCACTTGAACTTGGGCTGGCATCCATGTTCTCCCAAGATGCTATCACTCTGGCCCTTAGTGATGCCGTCCTCATCCTCGCAACGGCGTTGTTCTCTATATCTTTTGCCACTGCTCTGAAGAACCGCTGGTTCGAATACTTTTACACGGGGATGGCCATTCAGCATATTTACCAAACCACGGTTCTGTTTGTCGCGATCAAATGGACTTTTGAAAGGTAAGACCACTTGATGTCTTTCTGCCTCGCTTTCAGACTCACAGCACCTACAGGCATTGGCCCTGGGTCCAGTCTGGATTCTTCACGCTACACACTCTTGTTCGTCCAGCATCGATATCCAACGTCATTGACGTGATTCTCATCCTACATTACTACAGGTCCTCATTATGAAGATCCACTCGTACATGACCGTGAACGGTATGCTTCAGAGCGCAACCATCCAATCAGAGGAACTCCTCGTCGAGCTCCGTAATGCAACCCGCAGAGTCGGCGGCTGGGAAAAAGCGCTCGAAGATGCCGAGGCCGTCCGCCGAGCGCGAGAAGCAGCAGAATCAGAATTCAAAGACAAAGAGAATGGGAACGGGAATGGGGATGGAACGTTCATGTCCGAAACCCCAGAAACTCCTTCGGGCGCCACCAAATCCTACGCAGACATCCCCACAGCCAACGCGTTACGCAGGCGCCTCACGGCTGTGTCGTCGATAACGAAGGGCAACCTCAGCGTCGTCGAGACCCAAGAAGAGAGCAAGACACTCAAGGACGAGGACGGGCCATTGTATATTTTCCACCCCCACCCCCTGACTAACCATCCAGACCCGCAAATTGCAGCCATGGCGAAGGACTACTCTGATTTCCGGTCCGAGCTTACCAGCCCAGGTCCGGAGTATGTGACGTGGCCACACAATATCACAGTGAAAAACTTTGCTTTATATTACCTCTTCCCTACTCTCGTCTATGAACTCGAATATCCGAGAACTGATCGGTGAGAGTATCCATGCAAACGCGACTAACCCATACTTATTCTATGGCGGGCTAGCATTCGACCGATTTATGTTTTCGAAAAGACTGTGAGATTGATTTCCCTATGCTTTTACCGATGGACTTTCACCTGGATTGTGTAGGTCGCTACCTTTGGCACTTTCGCGCTCCTCTATACTGTCACGGAAACTTTTATTATTCCGTATATTCCTACTAATGGTCAATCCATCGCCCGCTCCTTACTTGATCTCGCTCTTCCGTTCATGATTGCATATCTATTGCTGTTCTTCATTATTTTTGGTGAGCGGGCTTCGCGCCTTTTTTACTGTCTCGCATTGACCAAAAACCGTTCAGAGTGCATCTGCAATGCGTTTGCGGAGCTGTCATAGTTGGTTCTAGTAATACTCGTGGAAAGCGCTATCTGTTAACCGTTTTCACAGTTTCGCGGACCGGCAATTCTACGAAGACTGGGTTGGTGTCCCTTTAGCCGATGCTTTACCGTATACTTGCTGAGCATTCTTCCAGTATGATTAGCCGCCTAATCCATGGTAACCCTCATGTCTAATTTAATATGTCAGGTGGAACTCTACCTCATGGGACGAGTTTTCTCGCAAGTGGAATCAGCCTGTGCATGCCTTCTTGCTGCGTCACGTCTATGCCCCCACGGTCCTTGGCTATGGACTTTCAAAGACGTGGGCCATGACCTTGACCTTCCTCCTCAGCGCCTGCGTGCACGAGCTCGTCATGCTCATCGTGACACAGAAGTTCAGGTCCGTTCCTCTCGCCCTTGATCCTGAACTATGCTGACACATGTGGACATTTGGCAGAATGTACTTATTCATAATGCAGCTCGTCCAGATCCCTCTTATTCTTCTAAGCCGGGTACCTGTGGTGAAGCGCAACAAACTGTTGGGAAACGTCGTGTTCTGGTTCGGATTATATGCCGGGTTTCCATTGCTTTGTGTGGCCTACGTCACATATTGAGCTCGCTGTCCTAGGTTGGTTCTCTTTCGCTTTCTCGCTCTATCGCTATCATTTTGTAGTGTAATATTAGCGTAATCGTTTTTAATCTTAATCTATCTCTTTTAATCATGTCCATAGGACAAGGCCACCCCACCCCGTAATTGCGGCGGCAATGATCAAGAACAGGTTGTCTCTGTGACAGATAACGCACGAGGGGTGCGCATAGAGTACGTGAACCACGAGTCGCATCAAGCCATACGGATCTCGCCAACGCATCGACTCAGACCATGCATATATTCATCTCGAGACCGCGTGTTCATAGATTGTGACATAGTCCAAGGGCATCTCCCCACCTTTCACGTTAGTTATGATGGTTCTAGCGTTCACTAGCTGGTGTTGACGACTGCCGACCTCTTTCGATGCCGCAGCCTTGCACCTACATGGCTTAAATGAACAACATCAAATCACAATGCACCTTTATACATATCGTGTAGCGAAATCTAAGCCGAATATGAGCGGACTTTGGAGAACCAAAAAGGCCTCTCATGCTTCAGCGGAACCGGGGTGGCGTCTCTCGTATCGAGCTTGATGGACTCGTACGATTGTATATTCAGCTTGTTCCAGCGCCCGAGCGGGCGCGACTGTACGCCGAGTGTCATCGTAAATATATAGCGGTTGCCTTCTGAGGTGGCCTGCGGTGGTATTGGTGGTTTGTCGCGATATACATCGTCGTATGCGGGCGGCAGAGGGAAGCGTCCGCTGGCGTCGACAAGGTTGGAGAGGTATATAGTTGTCCCAGACAGGTGCCACGTGCCGATAAACAGCCCCTGCGACAGTTCAGTTGTTGAGGAGATGAAAGCATGGATGGTCGACGATACCTTCATGCGAAGGGTCGGCTTCAGAAGGGATATGACCGTCTGAGGTGTCACTTCTTCATTGGCGAGAAGCGATAGGACTTGTCCGTTTGGAAAGAATCGGCTAGACATGGTTTAGGGCCAAAGGATATGAGTGAAGCCACGACGCATCTACGCACAGATAGCGGTGATATGTGATGAGATGACTTATCTAGTTTTATGTAGGTAAGCACATACGTGACGAGAGGGTTTGGAAACATACATTAACCCAAGAGTTTTCGCTCAGGCCCGGTCTCCTGTAATCACAGTCAGTATTGGCTGAAGAGGAGGATACGTATCGCATCTTACACGTAGTGGCATGTCGCAATATACACACCATCCAATCTGACTCGAGGCTGCATGATATAGAGCCGCCGGAAATCCGAATGGTAATGTTTTACCAAGACCTCCAGCTGCTCTAGATCAGAGATTTGAGGAGGTTTGTACGTGTTCGCGACAAAGATCCTTACGTTAGCTCCGTAAGCATGTGCCATGAGGCGGAAAATAAATGAACACAAAAGCGTACTTCCATGTCGTCGGATCCAGCGTCACCACTCTAGATTTGCGACTGACAAGCGCAAACCGCTCCAGCGAAGTGGGATCAAGCTCCCGCAGAACCTTGAGCAGCAACTCTCCCGGGAGTTTGCGCAAATGTACCGGTTGGTTGTCAATCTCAGGCTCGAAATCGAGGCTAGAAGGGAATTCGGAAATGACTTTTGCAAGGGTTCCGCCAACAGTCGCGATTGCCGGTGTGGGAGCTGTGGTTGCAAGCGACAGCGATTTGGAAAAGTCATCGGCCAGCTTCTTGATCCCATCTTGCGAAGCCTTCTGGACCTCGTTCAGAGACGCACGGAGCAGTTCGTCTCTGTGGTAAGCACGATCAACGTTAGCGTCCTTGTAAGGTGACATTGGTTAGAAAAGGTGGTGGTCCGTAATATCGAGTCAGATGAGACAGACCATGCGGAACGCTTGACGGTAAAGATAGAGCGCATCGTCCAGCTCGCCGCTCTGCTCAAGCTCGGTAGCACGACGATAGGCTGCGAGAGCTGAGCTTAAATTGGGAGAAAGCTTACTTGGCGCTAGATGAACAGACGCAGACGAAATGTGGGCGACGGCCGATGGCGTGCGCACGGTCGCGTGCTGGGATATGGTCGGGTTGACCTGAGGGATAGTTGCTTGAGGCAGCAGGTCAGCAGCCTGAGTCTGCGATGCGCTGGGGACCTGAGTGGACGCGGACGACGAGGCTCTTGGGCCTGCATTGGCCTCGTCTCTGCGTCGCCTGACTTCAGCCTTCCATTCTTCACGAAAGCGGGCGAGCTCAGCGGACTCCTGCTCGGTCTGTGGTAGTGGTGGTTGCATGAGCTTGATCACGCGCTGACATAACCGGACACGAATTCCCCTGTCACCGCGGCTGCTGTCACTGGCTAGCACCTCGGACTGCCCTCTCCTCCTCATCTCTCCACAAGGTTGGGTCGGATTTCATCTCGCATGGAGAGCAACAAAGACGAGGCCTTGAGATGTCTGGCAATCGCGCGGAAACACCTCGAGGCAGACAATATACCCTCCGCACGCAAGTTCTGCCAAAAGTCCATTTCCCTCTTTGAAACGCAGGAGGCGCACAAGCTGCTGGCCTCCATCAACGCTGCGCCGTCATCTTCCGAGTCTTCGTCGTCGACGTCATCGAGATCCACCGGTGCGGAGGAGCACCCTTCTGCCTCGGGTACCAAGCACCGACACGCCACCAAGGACGACACGGGCGCGCGCACTAATGGAACAGCGGGGGGCCTCAATGGGGAGAAGAGGGAGTATACAGTAGAGCAGAGGCAAGTTGTGCAGAGGGTCATAAGGTGTAAGACTACGGAGTATTACGAGATATTGGCCGTGAAGCGGGATTGTGAGGAGGTAGAGATCAAGAAGGCATATAGAAAGGTGCGTTGGTTCTTGTCTTATGCTTGCCGACACAGGAAATAATCTCTTCGTTTCAGCTAGCGTTGGCTTTGCATCCAGACAAAAACGGTGCACCGGGCGCCGACGAGGCTTTCAAACGTATGTGTTTTCGACCTGATGCTACACTGAGTCCACTGAGACGATTCTGTTTCTCTAGTTGTTTCCAAGGCGTTCCAGGTTCTATCAGGCTAGTCATCTAGACATCTTGTCCACACAGCAACTGAAACTTTTTCCAGATCCACAAAAGCGTGCTGCGTATGATCAAAGTGGAGGTGACCCAGAAGACAGATTCAGCGGAATGTCATCTAGAGCGGCGTCAGGCTTTGGCGGAAGCCCGTTTGGGGCGAACGGGTTTGAAAGCGAGATCAGTCCAGAAGAACTGTTCAACATGTTCTTCGGCGGACCTGGTGCCGTTTTCGACACGGGATTCGGAGGGCCAGGCAAGTCGTTGATAGTCTGATCTCGTGAAACCCACTCATGAATGTGTACAGTGTTTACGGCTTCTTTTGGTCCTAGCGGTTTTCGAACGACGCGCATGAGAGGCCCAGCTTTCCAAGCTCGCGCGAATGGGAACGCCGACGCTTCTCGATCACTCCTTTTGCAACTGCTTCCTCTCATTGTCTTGTTTGGATTCTCGCTGTTGTCTGCACTTCCTAGCCTCTTTTCCAGCCCACCCGTTCCGGATCCTCGTTTCACGTTTCAAAACACTGCACGGTACAACGTGGAACGACAAACAGAGAACCTCGGCATCAAATACCACGTGAACTCTGCCGAGTTTATGAGCCACCCCGTCATTGGTGTGGAGCTCGCGCGGGAAGGTGTGGATGTCGGCAAGACAAAGGAGGGCAAGAAGGCGAAGACGAAACGTGGACCAGCGGTCAAGAAGTTTGAAGACACGGTGGAGCGTGTCTACACACAGGAACTCTACACTCAATGTCAATTAGGCATGGATCGGAAGGAACGCTTGAAGGAACGTGAGGTGGGGCTGTTTGGGATAGGCACAGACTGGGAAAAGGTCAGGAAGATAGAGGCCGAAGTGATACCGAGCTGCGAGGAACTCAAACGCTTGCAGCTGTTGAAGCAATAGAAGGACTGGTCTAACTTATTTCTTTTCTGGGTCAGGATGTGGATATCTATATGCCTGTTCGCTTATTCTGTGCTTCAATTCTTGGTCTGGCCCAGATGGAGTGATGAAACAAGGCTGAGTTCTAGAGTGCTCTGGAATTCTTTAACAAGCGGGTTGACTCGACTTTTCCACCGCTACGAAGATGCGCGCGCCGCTGCCCTCTCCCTCTCGAGTTTCATGTAATAGTTCTCCTGGGTCTCAACTGCAATCATCAAGTCAGAGATGCCATTCGAACAATGGAGATGCTTGGCGGTGCTGATGACTCACGGCTTTTGAGATGCACGCCATACCTAGACAAGGACAAATGAACAAGAGCTCTTTTTTTGCGGTCGTGCCTTGTCAGACTCACCAATACGAGTAGCTGAGAGAGGCACCGATTCCAAGTGCGCAAGAGAGGTCGAGGAAGAACCTCCTGCGAAGCATTCCTGTGATAGGTGCGATGGCCATTGTATTTCGAGTTTCGAGGATGTGCAGTGAGATGAGTTGAGGGAAATGTCGGGAGGTCGACGACCAAACAAAGGGGTCTGATTACATAATACAGTGTGGTCTCCGTGTGGTTGGCTTGGGTTTTAGGCTGAGCTCAGCAATAATCCTTGTCGCCGTACTCGTGTCTTGACTTGAATCCACCATCGTCCTGCCTGATTCGCTCCGGTCTAGCTGCGATACCCACCGTCTCTAGCCAAGCGACCTAATCGCCCAATCTCTTCACATCGTACAAATCAGTTCCAGCTCGCGCCACAGAACCCTACAATCTCTCTCTCCACACAGCGTGACCGTGCACAACATCAACGACTCGACAACTATGGAGGACCCTTCAGGCTCAGGAGGATGGCGCTTTGCGCAGTGCTTCGGCGACAAGGGGGAAGTAGAGGACATCACAGAAGGTCGGTCCTCCGTGCGCGCTTCTCCACTTATCAGCCGATAGCGTGGAGGAGTTGTCGTTTGTTGCCAGGCCTCACGGCGTCCTTTCTTTGTGATCAGCCGATATCATTTCCACCGTGGAATTCGACTCTACCGGCAATTATCTGGCCACTGGGGACAAGGGTGGTCGCGTCGTTCTCTTTGAACGGAACGAATCGGTCAGTCTTGCCCTTTCTGCTCACTTGATCACCTCCTCCCTTGTTCCCTTCTGGGCCTCAATTTAATCGTGGTCTGATGACATTTCTTTTGCGATGCATCGTCTCTTCGTTCTGCCTGTTCGCTTCGCGTCTCACCTTCACCCGCTCGATTGCACGATCACGCCATGCTGTAGAAAAAGGGCTGCGAGTACAAGTTCTACACAGAGTTCCAGTCCCATGAACCCGAGTTTGATTACTTAAAGTCGCTGGAGATTGAAGAAAAGATAAACAAGATCAAGTGGTGCAGACGGCAAAACTCTGCGCATTTTTTGCTGTCGACGAACGGTATGCCTACCGCTCCTGTTTGTCTCCATGCCGATGAGCATCTCAAATCTGCACGTCAGATAAGACCATCAAACTGTGGAAGGTGTTTGAGAAGTCGTTGCGCGTCGTATCGGAATCGAATCATTTTGATGGAACACGCCAACTGCCGCCACCCACGCATCCAAGCCATCTCAGGTTGCCGCGCATGTCCCCGCAAGAAAACATCATTGCGGCAGTGCCGCGCAAGGTATACTCCAACGCTCACGCTTACCACATACACTCCATCTCCGTCAATTCGGACCAAGAAACATATATATCAGCAGATGACCTCCGGATCAACTTGTGGAACCTCAGCATAAGTGATCAAAGCTTCAGTAAGTGACAGTTGAGCGTGATCATCGCCGTGTTGCTGATGACCGCCCGCCTTGCTAACAATAGACATTGTCGACATCAAGCCGGTGAACATGGAAGAGTTGACGGAAGTCATTACTGCGACCGAGTTTCACCCGACGCAATGCAATTTGTTCATGTATTCGAGCTCGAAGAGCAACATTAAGCTCGCGGACATGCGTGATTCTGCGTTGTGCGATCGCCACGCGAAGTGTAAGCGGATTGTTCAGCAGATGGCGTCACCGCTGATGCACGCACAGGTTTTGAAGAGGAAGAGGATCCCAGCACGCGATCTTTCTTCTCTGAAATCATCTCGTCGATTTCGGACGTGAAATTCAGTCACGATGGGCGGTACATTCTATCGCGAGACTATCTGTCGCTGAAGATTTGGGATGTGAACATGGAATCGCGGCCTGTGAAGACGATCCCGATCCACGACCACTTGCGGGGTAAATTGTGCGACTTGTACGAAAATGACTGCATCTTTGACAAATTCGAGTGTGTTTGGGGTGGCGACGACAAGTACGTCATCAAGCTCAAATATGTACAAATAACTAATATTACTTTCAGGCATGTTCTGACTGGCTCATATCACAATTACTTCCGGATATACGACACAGACACTCTCAACGATGTCCTTCTCCAAGCCGACAAATCCGCCTTCAAGGCCAAAAAAATTGGCGGACCACTCCCAGGCAAACCCGGCGCAAAGAACGGCCCCCGTCCCGCAGGCCTCCGAGATCCCCTGCAGCTCGATACCTATGACTTCAACAAGAAGATACTCCACGCCAGCTGGCACCCACGTGAAAACACGATTGCTGTCAGTTTTGGCCTCGCCTTCTTTTGTACCATCCTTGATGCTGATTCCACACCTCCAGATTGCGGCGACAAACAACCTCTTCTTGTATAGCGCAGCATGATGCTTGGCCTCTCGCGTGTTATTCTGATCTCTCTACATACCTCTTCGGTTCCCTTCTCTCCGTTTCTCGATTCGTCCGACGAGTGACCTTACCTCAACTGGGACAGTTATCTCTGGCATCGCAACGCGTAGACGAGCATACACCACCGTTTTATCTCCGTTCCCTCTTTACAACAGAGACACTCACGTCGCAAGTGTACATTTACATCCTTTTAATCGCCCTTCTCTCCTTCGGTCCATTTCCGTGTTCTCAACCGTCCATTTCCCTTTATATATGTGTCGTGCCGCGTTCATGCTACCTTCCTGCTGTGCCCGTCCTCCCCGCTTTACGCCGCTTCTTTCATCAGTCTCATTCGATCGGTTTTCCCTTCCAACGCGTCAGTGACGATATGGGAAGAGCGAAAGGTATGTAGTAGAGCCAGTACAGTTTCTTTTTTTTTTTCCGTTTTTCTTTCTCTCGTGGTTGTGGAAAAGAAGTAAAGACATTGCAATAAACGGGTTCCATTTGTATCATAATCCAAAATCGGACCAGTGCTTGAGTTTATGACGCTGTTTGCACGTGTCAATAATAATTTCAGAGTCTGCAGCCAGCAATGGACTCTGACATGGCTTTTCCTATACCCTCCCATCTTCCCAGGAGAGCCGCGCCTCAGGATGTGTCGTCCAAGATTCTCTCAAAAATCGATTCTGCAACGACCAAGACACTAAATTCCGAGCTGGCCAGATCATGGCTTGCTGAGCTCGACCAGTCCATACAAGCAACCAAAGTCGGCACTTGACTTTCCTTCCTCTCTGTTGAACGATACGTTCTGAACCGAATTCCGTCTGCTTTGTAAATGTAATAGGAGAGGATAGAACGGCGCATACAGGCTGACTGGCCGCAGTTCGAACGACAGCTTGCGTCGTCGCAGTCCGTGCAAGAGCGCTACAAGACGCTGACGTCCAACGTCGATTCGCTAAACGAGTCAGTCACAAACTCGGAAGTAAGGATGACATGCTTTATTTTTTCTCAGCTAGGGCAACGCTCAGACGCGCTTGTTCATTCATAGACGGGAATCATTCCGACGTTCCTCGACCAGCTCACGAAACACGCCGCGCTGGCGCAGGAGGCGCTGGATTCGAGCGTCAAGCTCGATGCGCTTTCGCTGTTGCTCGAATGCAGAGGTGGAATTTGGGCGTTGGAGGGTTTGGTCGATGCTGGGGAGCTGCCTGAAGCCGTTGAGGAAGGGAAGCGTGTGCAGCAACTGGTGGACTCTGCGCCTAGGCATTTGAATGAGACCAAGGTGATGTCGGATGCAAAGGTGAGTCGAGTGGAAGAACATTCTTGTGCACTGTATTGCAGAGTGACACATTAACCTATAGCGCAGACTGAGAGCGGCCAAAGCACGCGCAGAGGAACAGCTCAGTGACGCATATTCGAGATCTATCGTCATTTCAAGCAACAATCTCATCATATATCCTTCCATTCAAGGTTGATTTTCGATGTGTATATCATCGAATATCTAGCTGACCCAGTGAACGCAGTGCGGCAATCCGATACGGTACTTTCACTGTCAGCAGTCTTGTCGTCTTTGACTCCAGATTCGCTGAACAGTCACCTTTCCACGTTGAGACGGGATCTGATGACTCACTTCGTCGACTATCTGCTCATACAGCCCGCGTCCGTCACCACGGATTTGTCCGGCATTACGGAACATAGGATATCGCACACGCCAGCGCCGCCAAATGATACCCCTCATGCAACCAAGCTCGACAACTTGTCGATAGCCCTGCATTTCCTCTCTACGTACTTCTTCCCTTCGCTTACGCCCGCCCATCGATCCTCGTTCAGCAGGTCGCTCTGCAAACCCGTCACAACGGGTCTGCTGAACCACGTCCTAATTCCCCTCCTCCCGCCATCGTACGGGCTTCTGCCGCCTTTTTTAGACCTCGTGAGGCGGGCCGTGGCGTTTGAACAGGAGATTGTCATCGGCCTGCTGGGTAATGATGCCAATGACCTACCCGTGAAAGCTTGGGCGGACGGCGTCAGCGGGCATTATGAGCGCCAAAGACGCTGCCAGATCCTTGACAGCGCGCGTGTTGTCATCATGGCTGCCGAAAGCCCGACGGCAACGTTCCGCGCCGAGATTGAAGTCAACATCGGCGCACCAAAGGAGCCGTCTGTCGTGCCCGTGCAGGCAAAGGACGAAGAGAAGAAAGACGCGTGGGGTCTTGACGATGCGGATTCGGGAACAGGGAGCTCGTTTGACGCGGTGGAGGATAGTTGGGGTTTTGATGACGATGCCGTGGCAGAGGAGAACGCCGATACGGAAGCAGAAGTGATGGAGCCGCCGGCTGGAGCTGACGAAGAAGGCCAGGAAGAGCCTGATTCGTCTGAGGCATGGGGCTGGAACGATCAGGAGGAAGACTTGCCCACAGAAGAAATTGCGTGGGATGACCCGTGGGGAGATGAGCCTTTGACGCCGAGCTCGTCAGAGCCTCAGCCGCCACCATCACCCCCGGTACCGAAAGTTGCCCCTCCAAAAGTGGCAACTCGCCTAGAGAAAGCCATGTCTAAGGGCAAGAAGCAGCAAAATGTGACTACATCATCTCCATCCGAAAGCCGTCCTTCAGCGATTCCGCCACAACATCAGCCCTCCCAGCCTACGGCCAAATTGGGCTCCTCAGTGAAGAAGAAGCCGTCGAAACTGGCGCCGAACGTGGTGAAGGAATCTTATACAGTCACAGGGCGTATCAAGCAGGTCATCCGCATTGTAGAGGACGTCCTGAGCGAAGGCATACAATTTTCCTCCTCGAAGCTCTTTCCTGCGTCAGACTCCTCACTTGGCATCGTCATCTCCCAGACCGCTCCGTCTGTGCTGGACATGTACCGTGCGTTGTACCCTGTCAAGTTTGCAGACGATCTGAAACTGCCGGAGCGTGGCATGCAATTCTCGAATGACTGTCATTATATGCACATTGAGGTTGAGCGGCTGGCGAAGAGCGTGCCCTCCGCACACCTTGGCACAGTGAAAGAGAAGTTTTCCGAGTGTGGACACCACTTCAAGGTGTTGAGCGACAGTTGGTTCCAAGATGTGGTGGTGTGTATAAGTCTGCTCTTGCAGTGGCGAATCGTTGTGACATTATGCGCCTGCAGGAACAACAAAAGCAGATGGTCGATCGGATAATCGTGGATGGAGCCCGAGGCTTCGCGGACACTAGCGATCAGGACAGGTACGACGAGTGCGAGGAGGCCATCAACGGGTGTCTGCAGGAGATACGGCAACTGGCGCAGAAACTCAAGGTCCGTTTCTCTCTCTCCCTTTATTCCAAGTTATTCGGCTGAGGGTCGCCGCTGCCTTGCCTAGGGCATCCTTCCGAAGGGCAAGTACTATACCGCCATTGGGATGGTGACCGAAGCTGCTTTGTTGAGAATCTTGGAGGATATACTCGCTTTGCCAGATATACCGGAAGTCGAGTCGCATAGGCTGAGTGAGCTCTGTAGGATATTCAATGCGTTGGAGGGTCTCTTTGTCGAAGACCCGAAACAGGTCAGCAGCTTTCAGCCACTGAGATGTATCGGCTCGCTTGACTGTGTACACTAGCTTCCTTTCATTGTCGGCTACGTTCCCTCATGGCTGAAGTTTTCGTATCTTTCAGACCTGCTGGTACGTCTTTTTTCCCTTCAGCTTCAGTTGTACGTTGCTGACCGTCCATTGTATTCCCATCCTCAGGAGGCGTCAATGGCAGATATCTCGGAGCTTTTTGATCAGGGCGCTCTCGTGGACTTTAACGTCGAGGAGCTCGTCCAGCTGGTTCGCGCTCTGTTCGCTGATACACCTTTACGGACAAATATGATCAATAGGCTTTTAAAAGGGCATCCAGAGGCTATGCGCTAACATTGAATATTGTATTCCATTTATCATATCCATGGCTATCGATGCACATATGTTATATACTTGCACTACATGATCAAATGCATACGTCAAGAACTTGACGCTCCCGCTGTCTTTTCGGTGTAACTCTTCAACCTGTTTCAAGAAAAGCGTACATGAGTTTCCCCCATGATCCGCGTGGTTGGGGAAGGAGGTACCTTTGGTAATCTCTATTGATTTTGGCGTCTGTAGCATTGGTGCCGCCTTGAGATGCTTTCCGTTTCTCTTTCCGTTTCCTCCGCTTTTCTTCCACCTCCGCTGCGTCGTTTAGCGCCAGCAGGTCCTTGATCGAAGGCACTGCAGAGCTTGCGAGCGGTTGCAGTCGCATAGATTGACCTTCCTCCATGTCCTCCTCCGTCCGCTCTTCCCGCTTCGATGGAGATGCGGACCGCTTGTTCTCATCTGCAGAGGCTAAAGGTGTAGACGCGGCCCGTTTCTGCGTCTCGGGAGGCTCTTCCGGTTCGTCTGTTGGCACCCAGCGACGCGGCGCGAAGGAGGACGAGTCCGCGCTTTCGTCCTCCGCTGCGCGACTCGGCCGCACTCTATCTTCCTTTTCCTCCCCGCTTTCACTCTCGTCGTCTCCTAGATCAACACCATGGTATTCTCCCGCTCCTTCAAAAATGTCAAAGTCCGCCGGCAGCGGCTCCGGTTCAGGTTTGGCTTGCACTGCGGCGCTCGCACTCGTAGATGATGTGGCTGGTGTTGGTGCAGTGGATGTGTCCTTGCCTTTCGCGTCCTCTGGTGCGATTTTCCGCCGCTTTTTCTTCCGCCCTGGGTCCTTCGCTCCATTGGCTACATCACCATTCGCTTTCTTCTTCTTTTTTGTCGTGTCCTCCGACGAGCCGATAGGCTTGAACCCTATCGGTCTGAACTTGCCCTTCTTCTTTGCGTCCTCCAGCCCTCGCGCATCCCCCTCTGCCGTCTTGGGTGGCAGCCCTGCGCCACTTCCCCCAGCGTCGCCGTTCTGCCCTCGCTTCTCCTTGAGCTCGCGGAGGATATCTGCTCGTGTGCGTTTCTTGGGCACGGTGTCGGCGGGCTCGGGTATTGCGGCTTGTCGAAACGCTTGTTCGAGCGACTCGTCGTCCTCAGTAGAGTGTGCAGCTGCGCGGGCTTTGTTCTGTTCGAGCAACGCAAAGTCGAGGCCCTTGACGAGGATAGAGTGCTCGCCATCTCCGCCTAGATAGCGGCGCTGCTGTTCAACCTGAGACGGGGAAAGAAATAAGTTTCACCATAAGAGAACGTGAACCGGAACGGGATGCATGTACCGCTGCCTTGTCTGTAGTATCGGCATTTCGTTTTTCAAAGTCCTCGAGCAGTGCTTCAGCCTTTCTTAAATGAGTGTGAGCTACACGAGACGGAAAAATAACCAACGGACCTCGGCAAAGTCGTTACCCTCGCCGGTTCGACGTTCCGCCGCACGATCGCGGTATTGTGACGCTGTCGACTTTTTGACCTTGCAAGGCTTGAAAGCTGGCTCTGACGCGCTGATTAGCTTGGCTTGGCTTGAAGAGAGTGTGTTTCAGTCGGAACGATCAAGCAGTAGTACGCTGTGAGATACGTACGAGCCGGACTTGGCTACAAGAGGCAGCGTCGAACCTGCAGGCTGGGCTGGGCTGGGTGTCTGCAACAAGCGCCTGAAGGAATCCTGCGAGTTGTTGCATCAGAGAGCGAAGGAAAGGCGGTTGGCGTCGGGAGTTGACTGACCTGATCCATGGTCGTTGTTCGCTTGGGCAAACAAAGTCCGCTTTCACTTCAACATCCAACCCACGCCATGCTCGGCCGCGTCCTGCTCATACTCGCCACTCTCGCCATCTTCCATGGTAAGCGTCCCCGTCGCCGTCTTTCTCAGTCTTTCTCAGCGTGATGAACGCACCCGTCCTCCCTTAGCCGCATTTTCCACCTATGAACGTCAGCCCGTTTCCTCAGGCCTCTCACGCATCGTGCTTGGTTTCTTGACCCGCGTCTGCATGGTCCCACAGATATGTCCCATCTGAAAGCCCTCGGGAAGCCGGAGGGAGCGTTGCCCCAAGATGTACGAGCACTTGATATCCTCCCTGGAGTTGTGTGATTCATATGCCACGTCCAGATTGTGCTCGAGACGATTCTGGCCATGCTGCTGGGAATAATAGGCAGTTCACTGAACGCGCCACCCTTGCGAGAAATAACGTGGGCCAGCGAGATGAAAAAGCAGTACGTTTATGTCCACCTACAACCTTGCTCGTTGGTCATTTAATCTGACTACTTCCATGTAGCACCATCGACGAAATGGATTCTCGACTTGGCTTCGCCAATTTCGTACATAGGGGAAAGAATGTCCTTCCATATCCAAAGCCTGCTCCATCAAAATAGAAGCTAGATACCCTTCTGGCATTTTTTCCGCATGATCTTCCACATCCGAGAAGGCTGGTTTTTGCGCACCCAAGGTAGCTTGTCTCGGACAGATGTGATGGAACTCGGGGCTCCAAGGAAGCATGGCGTAGCAGAGTTCGCCGTGCTCATAGCTATTTCGGTGTTCCCGATTAGTGTATCAACGTGCTCATTGTGTAATTTTCTGCCACTTCTATTGAATCCGTACCGGCGTCTATGTGGCGTGCATCAGCCTGGTGTGTTCCGAATAACCGCAGTGACAATGCGACCACGCATTTCCCGACGCATCTTTCACATTACCATGAAAAATAGGACGAAGATTGGCGTCGTCCTATGCATCAGTCTAGTCTTCTTCGTGGCTGAACTCGTGGGCATGTTAGCCCTTTCTTCCGCAATACGCACCAGCTCATCGTTCATCCTCTTTCTCCAGTCGGTTTTCGCACAAAGAGTCTAGCGCTCATTGCCGATGCTGTGAGTGAACTGACCTTCTCTCACTGTTTCGGAGCATCAGCTAACATCGATCTTGTCGTTTTCGCTAATACTAGTTTCACTATCTGAATGTATGTTACGACGGTATCCAGCGTTCCGATGCTGAGAATCTACTCTATTCAAAATAAAGGATATTGTGGCGTAGTATGTATTCTTCCTTACGTTGTGTCTTCTGCAATTTCGGAACGTGCTTTTTCGGACAGTGCTATCGCCTTTGTTGCAGCGCAAGTGTGTCCATTCCACGACGCAACGTAATGTGATACACTAACCTCACTGCAGCTCCATGAGAAAGGCCAGCATGTACGCGTACCGGTTTAATATTCCTCCGATCAAATGATCATTTTTTCGAAGAACGTCAATTTCACGTTCGCTTTTCATCGCGCCGAGCTAGTCGGTACGGAAGACGAGGCATTAGGCCTGAAATCCGCTTATGCTCGCTGTTTTTTTTTTTTTTTGGGTAGGGGCCTTCTTCAATGGCGTATTCCTTCTGGCGCTGGCACTCTCGATCCTCTTGCAATCCATAGAGCGCTTTGTCCATATCGAACAAATTGAATCTCCAAAGCTCGTTCTTATCATCGGTTGCGTTGGGCTGGCACTGAATATAACTAGCGCCTTGGTCGTCCATGGTAGGAAACGCCTTATTCTTCCTCGTCCCAAGCTCTTTAGCCTCAGTTTTTGGGCAGACCACGGTGGACACGGACATGGCAACGACACCATCAGTCTCGCGATACGTGACGAAGGCGACACGGCGACACTGAATGATAGTGTTGTAAGTCAAAAGATCCATCTCAGGCTGAAAGCCCTCCGTGCACCAGCCATGCCGAAACCGATTGCAGCACGCGCAACATAATCATACCTTGGACCCGCCGAAACCGATACCCCAACACAACCTGAATCTTGCTGGCGTATTAGTCCACCTGTTTGGCGACGCTATCAATAGTCAGCTCAACGTCTTGCTCCGTGTCGCCTCGTTCTTACCCACCAGCAGACGTCGCAGTCATCATAGCTGCCATCATTATTTGGAAGGTTCGTTCTCCCGGTCGCTTCTACGCGGATCCGGCCGTGTCGCTGGCGATCAGCTTCATCATTTTTGGCAGTGCCATACCTATGAGTGAGTATTAGCGGAACGCCGAGCACTCGTCTCCAATTCCAGAGCTTACCAATCTCTGGGCATTTGCGTGCAGCGATGAAGTCGGCCCGGATACTGCTCGAGGCGGCTCCGTTGTACATCGATCTGGAGAAAGTCAAAGACGACCTCCTATCAGTACGCCTTTCACCCGCGCAATTCGAATACGTCTTTATTCACCGTTGCACTACAGATCCCGGACGTCAGGTCCCTCCATGACTTGCATGTGTGGCATCTATCACAGTCGTGCGCATTCTTTCATTATTAGTGATAGCCCAGGTCCATCTCAGATTCGTCTTCAGCGTCATTCTAGCATCCCTACACGTCTGCGTTCCTCTGGGCACATCGCTCGAGCAATGGGAAAAGACTGAACAATACCTCCAGCATTGCTTCGAAGCGTACGGAATCACCCATGTGACGATTTCTCCGGAAATACAGAGAGACAGCCACACTCCGACGCAGTCGACTGAGATGATAGGAAGTTGCCGCATGCCACCTCAAGGCGAGTTTGGATGCGCCGTCAGCGATCTGAAGAAGCGGAGGGTGCAAGTTTGAGCTGGGCTGGAGGCTAGCTTTCTTGATTGACTTAGACAGGATACACGTTTAAAGCTCTTCTAATGGGATCCCCTGTGTGACTTGCACCTCGTGCATGACGTTAGGTGCCATCCTCGGAACATCAGCATCACTTGACGTCCAAGACAGTCTTTTCGCCTCTTCACGTTCTATCGCCTTTTTAC
The DNA here is from genome assembly GCA_011319805.1 of Macrocybe gigantea. Taxonomy (NCBI): domain Eukaryota; kingdom Fungi; phylum Basidiomycota; class Agaricomycetes; order Agaricales; family Callistosporiaceae; genus Macrocybe; species Macrocybe gigantea. The sequence goes on from SJRY01000182.1 coordinate 83,684, forward strand.
ACTGAAGTCACTACCTGAGATGTGATTAGGTGTCCTGGTGTCTTGCAAAGCGTGCCTTATGCCAAGGATGCAGTATCCCAGCAATTTAAGCCTTGCAGTGGCAGGGTTCGCACCGGTATGCAGGTGATGTATTGTCAATACGTGAAACGAGAAATGCCTCAGGAATATATTCTGCTCCACAGCGCCGTTCACTCCGCTTCGCAGAACGGGTCTCTCTGTTCTGCCGAGGAAGTCTCTGATGAATTGCGCAGTTGTCCCCTCCATCCCAGCGGACCTTGTGATGACGAGTTGCGCAAATAGCTCACTAAAGCACAAAACAGGACCGATGCCCGGGTCGAGGCTAACTGGTATGAGCGAGGAATAAATATTAATGAATGCTCAAGGGTGCGATTGAATTCCAACTTTCTGCCATAGATTCTAACCGTCCTTTGCGACGCAATGAGTCGTCAATGGACGGCTGTTTGATCTCCAATACTCGGTCCCAAATTTTGACAAAACAAGCGAGCCTGTGTCTGTCACTGTGCTGGTGGTACCGTGTCGACTGCCCTCCAGGCTCCATTCGATCCGGCACGATCAAGTACAGAGGTGTTTGCCACTACCGAAATACAGCGCAGGGCAGAGTAAACATGAATAAAAATCTCATCTTGAGATGAAAAGGACGCAGGGCGAGCGTCGCGTAGTGACTGAATTCACATATTCAGTCAAATGCTCTTGGCCGACAGTTCGACCGTGTTCTTGAATGCACCCAATAGTGCTGACAATTGTAGTTTCTCGCTCGCTCCTGTCGAAAGCCGATGTCTCGACCCTTTTTGAGCATAAAGAAGATAGAAAGAGATACCGCAGAAAACATACTCTATCGTGGCCAAATAATCCAAGATATAGACGCGTGCATGCGGCTTTAGATCAATCGTTTCTAAATACTCGTAAGCGCCCGCTACGAGGTCCTGCAGTGCGAGGCCACGTTCTGTCTTAATAGTGGAAATTTCTGCAAGGATGTAAAAGAATATCGCAGGATGATAAAGGCTAAATTCCTTACTTTGGTATGACGTGGTAAATTCATCCGAAAACATGGAGTTAACGATAGTTTCGATATCAGAAGGTTGAGGATTGCCAGTGCAGTTGTAGATTTCCACCTCGCCAGTGATCTCATACGCAGCATGACACGCTTGCAGCACATTGAGAGCGCGTCGCATATCGCCCGTGATAACTTGAGCAGTGCCTTCTTGCCTTCTTCAGTGAGGTTGACCCTGACAAGGTATCGAAGGTGAACCGTTATTCCATGGTATGGAAGGGGGATACTCACTTTTCTGCCTCGACAACGCTATCCACCCTCTTTTCGACTTCAGCGGTGGGTAGTGGAGAAAACCTGAATCTAGTGCAGCGACTCTGAATGGCGGGAATGATTTTGTTGACGTAGTTGCAAATGATGCAGAATCGGACGTTTCTGGTATATTGCTCAATGACTCGTCGAAGTGCTGCTTGAGCCTGCTGCGTCATCATGTCCGCCTCGTCCAGGATGATGAGTTTGTAGCCCTTCGAGAATAACGTCCGGGTTTCGGCAAAAAGCTTAATTTGCTCTCGGACAACATCGATACCACGTTCATCGGATGCGTTGAGCTAAATAATAGTATGAAATGGTGCGTAGAGAGTAGCTTGCTGGGGGCTTCACCTCCAATATTTGCTTTCGATACCCAGGTCCATATATGCGCCTCGCCACAGCCAAAATCGTCGAAGTCTTTCCAGTTCCAGGTGGTCCGTAGAAAAGGAGGTGGGGAAGGCGATTTTTTCAATAAAACGTTCGACTTCACGTACATGCTTCAGGGTTTTGCGGTTGGGAGTAGCGTCCCGGAACTTACTAGTGCTTATGATATCTTTATGTGAAACTACGTCCTTTAGTGTTACAGGACGGTACTTTTCGACCCTTAATGGAACATAATCATACGAAAGGACGCCCTTGAAAGACATAACACCCACCATGGCAGGTTCTCAATGTCGTAGGCCATATCCTCATCGGTAGCCTTTCCTTTGCCTTTCGCGAGGCCAGTCAAAAGCTCCACGTCACCCATGTTAACATCCTCATCGCTGTCCATTTTGGTTCGGGGTTGGCTTTGAGATTTGGGAAACGTTCGCGACTCGATAGCAATGGGACGTGTGGCAATGACAGTCGCGGTGAGATGGAACTGTCACGTGATAACTTGCAGCATTGCTTGTGGATACGGGCCTCGCAGCTGGTTTCTGCTAATCTCATGGTCAAGATCCCCCTTCGCAGGAAAATCCAACAGTACTTTGGAGAGGATGCGTTATACTGGGCAGATAGGTCTTATGCGATAGATTGGTTCGTGCGCGTTCATTTTTTTTTCGCAGCGGATGCTGCCGTCAGAAGGCCAAACTGAAGTTCAACGCACACTGACAGGGTAGTGGCCGTTTCCTTCTGGCTTTTCGCAGGAGCCACGAATTTCTTTACACCTGTATACGAACGTGTATTCGATATACACGATCCCCTCATCAGTTTTCCGCATCGGAAAGACCAGTCAGTTTAACCCAGCCCGGTTGTCTAAGCGTATTGCTAATGAGGTATGGTCAGAATAAGCTCCTTTGTGAACCACATAATCGCATTCTGGGTTCCAGTGGGTATCGTATCCGTGGCTGGTTTCTTCCGTCGTTCCTTTGTGGAAATACATCATGGAATGCTTGCCCTAGTCTCCGGAAAGTACGTCGATGAGGCTTACAATCAATTATACGTCGTCACCACTATCCTGAAGGGGCCTCGCCACATTGGTGACCGTCCTACTGAAGCACAGAGTCGGTAGGTGGCAACTTGAAGACACCTTGCAACAGCCACTCTTGACGCTTATACTAGGTCGTCTACGACCTGATTTTCTGGCCCGTTGCAAGTGGGACAGCCATATACACAAATGCACTGGGTAGGAAGCTTTATTTTCCAAAGCGACGTTGCTCACAGGTGACCAGAGCCGCTCACGCTGTTTCAGGTGGAAGGAAGTCCTTTCCATCTGGACATTCATCGACCGCATTTGCAGGCATGACTTTCCTTTCCCTATGGATCGCCGGTCATACCACCGCCTGGTGCTTTGGCAAGTCCAGACCCATAGGAAATTATAGATCTAGTAGGTTGGCCAATTTGTCCTTAACGCTTATACCTTTGGCCTGGGCAGCCTTTGTGGCTATCACACGTTTGGAGGATTATGTGAGTCTCGTTCTCAATGCGAAGCGTTGATAAGGTTCAGATCTTTTGCCGCCAGAAACATCACAAAGAAGACATCATTGCAGGCAGTCTGATTGGCCTTGTAGCAGCCGTGGTCTGCTATCTGGCCTTCTGGCCGAATCCATTTTCTGCAAACGCTCTCGTTCGCCATTTGCCGGGCCATCCACGGATAGTCTACGCCTCGGACGAAAACAGACCGGACAACGTCGAATTTCAGTTGACTTCGTTGGAAATGGACGGAATAGACAATGTATGATAACACAGAATGCAATGCGGTGATGCTATGACCCCTCAACTCCTGAATTCCGGACGAATACCCACTTATCACCGATGCGTTGCATGCGACCTCCTCCTCCCTGTGATGCCGATGCAGGCTTGTCCTCAGCGACTTGCGGATTGGGTGACCCTCCAAGAACAACAGCATCCGTTTCCTGATGGCTGTCACTGTCATAGCGCCAGTCATGAACATTTCGGGTATTGCCGTGCTGAAAGCCTCCTCGACCCCGAGAAAAACCTTGACTTGCGCCTGAACCTGTCCAGGCAGAACCAAATGAATTGGACCAGTTCTGTCCCGAGTTGGACTGATCGCTGGCGAAGTATGCCACTCCTCCCGTCATGACAAATTGCATGAGCTGTTCGGTTGAGGGTATGTGCCCGTGAGTGACCTCCCACATCTTCCCGAGCGCTTCCCACGATGTGGAAGAGGTAAAATCGAAGGTCGAAAAATCGAAACTCTCGAGCCCTTGTCCGGCGGCTTGTCCACCTGACATTGGATGTGTGTCGATCGCACTCGTACTTGTAGTCGCATTGACTGTGGCTGATGGAGCCGATGATGACGGCGTTGGAGAATTTTTTGCACCCGCAGATGGCGGGGGCCGGTCTGCTCGTCCCGAATGGAAGGCGCAGATGAGGAAGGAGTGGATGGTTTTTCGGGGGGTGGAGTGGATTCAGAGTCCGGTGAACGTGGCCTGCGATCGCGTCCAAACTCGTCCTTTTCGTTGTCGCCACTGTGGGACCTTTCCCTTTGGGCACGAGGTGCAGTAGGCGGTGCATACGAGGGTCTCCGAGGCGGAGAGTACGGTCTTACATCGCGCCTGCCCGAGTATCTACTTGGAGGACTTCTTGAACGGCTCCGGGTCCCCTCCGTTGCGGACTGCGGTCTCTGTCTCTATCTCTCCAGCGATCCCGGTCACGGTCCTCCCATCTTCGACCTTCACCCCACCCACGCGCTTTATGATAGTTTCTGGCGTTTGACCGATCGTCATGCTGATTCACGTATGCATTCACACGGTCTGGGCTATGAAACCGATCATCTCTGGGGTCTTTAGGATGTGTGTCATTGGGTTCGTTTCGCAATGAAGGAGTAGGAAAACCAGATCCGGGTGTTACAAGTAGAGCATGAGGTGCTTGTTGTGAAGGTGCTGCACTACTCGCTGTCTGTGCTAACGCTAATTGCTGCAATAAAGCAAGCTGAGCAGCATCGATCCCACCACCTGCTGTGTTTGTTGTTATTTGCCTGCAGTGCCCATGAAGGTTGATGTAGATGCAACAGAGTTGTGGCGACTCACGAAGGATTCTGCGCAACTGCCGCATTTGCAGCTTGGGCGAGTAATGCCAATAATGTAGCCTGTGGGTCTGCTACGGGGGGTACAGGTGGTTGTGTCGACGTCGGCGGAGTCGTCGTAACGCTTTGATGGACTGGCACTCGTGGGTCGGACGCTTTCGTTTCGGTCACTGAGTCAAAACAAACCAAATCAAATTTCAGTGGTGTTCTCATGTTAAAGGCGTTTTAGAGTGACAGGATTTGGCTGGATTACACAGGTAGAAGAAATACTTAGCGAACTCATTAGGACAGCGATATGCACCTTTTTCCGGCCCATTCATAACCTCCGCTAACCGGGACAAAATCTTCGGTGGGAACGTGCTTCCTTTAACCCAGATATCAAGGACTTTCTTGGTCTTTTCCTGCGATGGGTGATAATCAAGTCAGGATGGTTACTATCTGACAGTTTGGTTTTAAGCAGCATATATAATCTTCGGTTCGCCTGAAATGCAGCGGCCTCGGAGGATAGGCACTTTTGGGAAGGGACTAATGGTCACGATCCAAGGCCTTGGGGACAGTAACCAGTCCAAATGCATGCCAGTTGCGAAACGTAATTATGTACGGATGGGAGGTCCCAGAATTGCGACCCGTATTGTCAGTCCCGAATCAGACAAAAAATGCTAACCTTTGATTCTGGAATTCCGCTGGCGACCATGTCCTGAAACAAGCCTTCGAGGATACCCTCGACTTTGAGTAAAAACGAAGCACTATTGCCTACCGGGCTGTTGACATCGCCTGTAAGACCCTGTTTGGTGACTTGGTGCCTCGCGGCTCGTGACAGAGCATCAAAAACATAGAGACTGGAAACCTTTGCCGCGGGAGGAAGTTTCTTGTGAGTGCGGTAGAGTATTGACACTAGCTGGGTATCCTCCTGTAAGGTGAACCCTGTGTAAGGCAGACGCCTTAACAGCCGAAAAGCACTGGAAGTACTGGCCTCCATCGACTTCAAGGCGATCTGGGTCAATTTTTCCATCTTTGAGGCAGATAATCGCTTTGCCTGCACCACCTCTTTCAGGACCGACTCAAACTCCTAGATTCCATAATCAGAACAGCTGGTATATAAATGAGGCAAACTCACGTTGAGAGGAGCCATAGGACTCGCTAGAGAAGGGGGTATGCCTGTCGAAACCCGTCGTCTGCGTCGTGTGTAATGCCGTGAGTGAGGACGAAGATGTTTACATCTGTTGTCGACCAAGGTCTGGCTTCCATGTGGTCTGTGCGTCCGACATCCAAAGTTCGCGCGGCACGTCAATGAGCACCCGGAGAGCGAAGCTGACCCTCTGCGGTGCCATCCTGTTCTCGACTTTCACGATATGGGCTGTGCACCACCAGCAGAATCAGGAACGCGAGGTCAGTTACCTGTTCGAGCCCTAGCCGCATTCAATTGACATCGTTCATTATAGAACATGTACAAAGGCGTTCTTCGCGACGATGAGCGCCGGAGGGAAAAGACGCATAGAAGGGAGGAAGACCTGCTAGAATCGAAGCGCAAGCGCGAGCTTTACGAGCGCTATCAGACGGTCGAACATGCGCCATCGGACTGACGTACGCCTTCTGTGGCGAACGTCAATATGATATAGCGTTCATACCAAGTGGATCTTACTATCACTACTCATCTCATAAACTGCCGCCGCAAATGGCGCCCTGTCAATCGCTGGCCAAAACACTGTAGGATCGACTCCAGCAAATCAGGATACCTTTGCTGTCAGTAACGCAGTAAACCCAATCCAACGCAAAAACGGTGGCGTCCATCATGCCTGCAATTGACCTGACACCCTTTGTCTCCCAGAGCTTATAGGCACACTTTCCTGGCACCATCATATACCTCTTGCATTGCCAATCTGCCATACCAGTATGATTCACTCGGCGAATATGTGAAGTCCGTTGATCCTAGATTCGATACAAAGTAACATCTTGATTCGTTGTTCCGCTTCTAGTCTGGATGGCCTTCAACCACCCATAGCCGACATTTAAATTGTTCAACAATGTAAGTGTAACCTGAGTGTAACGGTCCATTTTCCGCCAAGTGCGAGTCTGACCTACATGGTCCTCATTGATGCCACAACGGGCACAAACAATCTTTGATGAAAATTTTTTGCAGGACAAGCCACTTCGGACATATAAAATTCAACCCTGACCTATGACGGTTTTCGTGTTCTACTATCATCGTTTCGGGGCCAGCAATGTATTATGCATTGGTCATTGACGAGATCCTTCGTCATGTTTTTAGTTTTCTTGTCCAAGATGCCGTCAGTTCCTTGGCGGCGGCAGCGCGCTGCTGTAGAACGTGGAAGGAGCCGGCTTTGGACCGATTATGGTGGTCACTGACCTCCGTTCACCCACTTCTGCACCTTATTCCGGGCATACAATTTCGTGACGGTCGATATGTGTGTACTTTGTCATACCGTTCGACGTTAGCTGACCTTTTTGCCCATTGTAAGGTCGTGACTGCGTCAGACCAGGCAGGAAATCTGACGCGTTTCGATTATTACTCGCAGAGAGTGAAGCATATCAAGTATGATCGTCATGTGGCACTTGATTCTTCAGTTATCTCCATTCTTTCAGACTGGCATATGCCTCCTTGCACTGGTCTTCTTCCTTCCCTCCGAACAGCCAAGTTCTCCTTGACCGCCTTCCCCATACTTCATAAACAGTTAGGACTCTCGCCTTGTCTGACTGGCATCAATCTGGATCTTGGATTCAAGACAGTTGACGTCGTCTATAGTTTGCGCCTGGACGATATCGCAGAGTATCTCGAGGAAGTGAGGCGGGTCGCGACGGATTTGCAAGTAGTCAGCATTCGGGGAATGCTCTCGCAACGACTGAATGACGTAGTTGCCTCCATGCGCCATGTCCGAATCCTTTCCGTTCGTACTGGTTATTCTTTGACCGGTCAAGCATTGTTGTCCTTCGCGCACTTCCCGTTCCTCGAGGAGCTTGAATTGCACGCTGCACACTTACGCCTTGATGACCTACGGACTTGCGTAGCAATCAGTCAGCAACATTTCCTGTGTTACGGACCCTTCGCGTGCGGGCTTCCAGCTCCGCCCTTATTCCTCTTCTTGAGGCAATGTCGAGTAGAGATTTGGCATTGCTTTGGGTAGAAATAGAAGATCACGAGGTTGATTCGACATCCTGGCAATCTATCTTAGCCGTTCTCGTGGACAAGGCGCACGACACGCTTCGCAATCTCACAATAGAACATCACATAGAACTAGACGATGAGGACTTATACTCCGAAGACGATGTTAATCATGATACGCAGACGACACCAAACTCAAGAATGACTTTCAATGATTTCAAAGTATTGGCCAAGCTCAAGCGCATACAAAATCTCACTTTCGACATGACTTTACCTCCAATAATGAATGACGAAGACATAGACAAGCTGACAAGCTGGTGGCCGGAATTGATCCATCTGGACCTTGCTTCTGGCTCATCGGGGATGCCAGTTGGAGAGCCGATCACGCTGAGATCGTTGTTCTGCTTCGCACGAAATTGCCCCAAGTTGGTGAGCCTTGTGTTACCTTTGGACGTGTCGCGTGGTTCGCTGGACAGGTCCTTGGGCTCTGATGTTTGTCAACGCTCATTGAGGGCGCTGACCGTCAGTGATCTTCCAGGACGCGACCTATTGTCCTTTGTCCCATCACTCCGTTGCCTTTTTCCATCGTTGGTCGAGTTGCACAATTTGAGGGAGTGACTTGGCATTTCATTATAGACTCGAATTGACGACTAGATGCCCTTAGATACTCATAGATACATACCTAGACATTGGAGTACTGACTGATTGTATATCTCCTGCGAAACACATTGTTGACGAGAGAGCTTCAATTCGGTTCTTGGCGACCGAGGTTTGTCAGCGACACGTGTTCGACTGTGACGGAACGCGATCGTGACAGACTATATTTTGGCTGAAAGCCTCATTACTGGGGCACTCCACCTCCCTTTCCTTTCTCCCTGCACTTTTACCATGGCTAAGGAAAAACCATCGAAAGGCCTTACAAAAGGCCAGAAATCAATTAAGCAATTCTTTGGAGGAGGCAAGAAGAAAATAGTCAAAGACGACGCGTCGGATGAAGAGGACACGTCGGACACCGCTGCCAGCGCACACGGCTCAGACGTCGATATGGACGACTCCGTCGCAGAGAGAAAGGAGCTAAAGCCTCTGCGCCAGATTCTTCTGACCTTCCTCCGATACACAACATCCCCGCCATTTTCGACGACCTAGTCAGTCGGATACCTCAGATCAAAGATGTCACTGAGCACATCGCTGGACGCAAGCTGCGCGTCGCGACGATGTGTTCTGGAACTGAGTCACCGCTTCTAGCTCTCGAGATGATACAGAAATCCATCGAGGAGCAATTCGGTGTCGTACTGGACATAGAACATGTCTTCTCATGCGAGATAGAGCCGTTCAAGCAGGCGTATATTGAACGGAATTTCCAGCCACCTATCCTTTTCCGTGACGTTTGCGAGCTGGGAGAAGACGAAGCGTGAGCAGAGTGGTCATCGAAAATCCGCGTGTCGTACTTATCTCGCTTCTAGCCATACAGCGTATGGTGCTCTAGCTCCTGTGCCGGGGGATGTCGACCTTCTCGTCGCTGGAACGTCTTGCGTTGACTATTCAAATCTTAATACGCAAAAACAAGATATAGATGCTAACGGAGAATCTGGACGGACATTTCGTGGGATGATGACATGGGTTACAAAACACAGGCCCCCTATCGTCATATTAGAGAACGTCTGTTCGGCGCCTTGGTCCAAGGTTCAGACGTACTTCGAGCAAAACGGGTACAGCGCTACCTTTACAAGGGTCGACACAAAACACTACTATATCCCTCATACGCGCACACGAGTTTATCTTGTTGCGGTAAATAAGAGAGGGTCAAGCATACCTAACGGCTGGAAGGAGTGGGTCACGTCAAAACTCAAGCGCCCTGCTTCGTCTACACTAGATGCTTTCCTTCTGCCTTCTGACGATCCGCGCATCCATCAAGCACGGCAGAAACTCGTCCAAGAGAGCTTAATGCTCTCGATCGGCGGACCGGAAGAACGGATTGGGGTCGCTGTGAATCGCGACACCAGCGTGCTAGACTTGAAGAATCTCTCGGTTCAAAAAGGCCATTGACAAGTTGGGATGAAGGTATGCTTGCAGATATATCTTGCACTGCATGCACTGTTAACAGCGAACTCGCCGTAGGTGGATATTGCAAGCTGCCGATTTTGCTTGGAATGACTGGGGTATCGGGCAAGTAGAGCGAGTTTGGGACTTGATGGATATCAGCTTGCTTCGATCCGCCGTGAAAGGTGTCGATCCGTCGTACAAGACGTGAGTATGCGATTATTGACCTTCTTTTCGTCCTGGCGCTTGAACTATCTGCAGAGTCGTTTGGAACCTCTCCCAGAACGTCGATCGTACCATCGGCTCTAGCAAAGTTGGCATCTGCCCATGTTTGACACCGTCAATGATTCCTTACATCACGAACCGTGGCGGACCCATGGTGGGCCTGGAAGCGCTCTCTATGCAAGGTCTCCCTGTAGACAAGCTGCTTTTGACTCGCGAAAGCGAAGACCAATTAGCCGACTTAGCTGGAAATGCATGTCTACTACAGTGGTTGGCGCGTGCATCCTGGCGGCTTTGGTGACTGGCAAGAGACTGCTTAAGGCAGGCGATGACATTCAGTCTTACGAAGCCAAGGCCAATATCGCAGAAGCGACTGAAGAAGTCGGCAAGATGGAAGTCAACGTGCCTGCCGAGGACTCGACTGGGAGCATCGTTGGTGAGGAACAACTTTCCCGTCGAGCTCTAGATCTCACCACCACGGATACGCTGCCCTTTGCCGAACTTCTCGAGGACGCAATGAAGAGTGCCAGATTATGCGAATGTGAAGGACGCGCGGATATTACTACTCGCGAATTATACCGTTGCAGCGACTGCGGAGCTTCGTCATGCAAAAAGTGCGGTGGACGCCCTGAACACAATCCTTCCTTGATTGACACAACAGCCAATCCTCGGTTACCACCCTCGAACTTTGCTCAGAAGCTGAAGTCGGCGTTGCCAATGTGCATATCTGTTAGCGAAATTAAGCAAGACCTTCTCGATGCCTTGCGGGAAGAATCGAGGTCACAATCCCGCATAAGCGATGGACAAATTGGTGTGACGCCGTTCTTCGAGCCACTGGTTCCGAATTTCGGTTTTCTGAGATCAAACGACAGGAGATATGGAGTGCAGTGTACCGTTCCGCTGCGGGAACGCTCGAGCTTCTCCTGCACCCAAAACAGCCAGAATGGAGGATGTATGCAGATCCCAACGACGAGGAGCCTGCCAATGCCGACATTCGCCGCATCTTGGAGTGGCCAGTCGGTCGCTTCAAACTCAGCGGAGGATTGCTTAGAGGCATTTGGGAATTTGCCTTGCCCTTCGCCACCACCATTCCGTTGAAGATCAAGGGTGTTGGAGAACTCGTCCCTCTTGGGAGGCGAGACTCGGTCTAAATGGAGAGGACTTCCGCAATAAACTTGTCTTCTCATGCCTCGAGATAACAGTGGATAACGACCGCGCCGGGCAATTGGACCGCGACATATCCGGTACCTACCGCTCGCTTGATAAATGCGGTACTGCAAATGGGGCGTTGCACAAGAAAGACGCCGACGCTAGAGATTCCGACCTGCCTCCGCTTTTCATGCTTTTCGACCCTCATCGCACGGATGACTCCCAAGACTGCTTTGTATTCTCCATTAGCAAACGACGGTACGAATACGGAGAGTCTCGTCCGATTATCTGCAAGTTGGATTCGCGTTGGAGGCAATCGAGCAAGGACGAAGAACAAGAAGTGTCCTGTACCATACCCATCAGGTGGATATCGGCGTCAGCAGTGAAATTCCAGGTAGGTTGTAGAACTTTACGTGCGACTTGCATCTAATATTGTCCAGCCATCTTGTCGCGAGGGTTCCAGCTGTAGTGTGCCATCCCACTCCATCAGCATATCAGTTTCAACTGAAGCATGCAAAACTGCAAACGCCTTTCTCGTTTGTAGTGTCCCTCTGCATGGTCAAGCCGGGCCCGAGTGGCCGCGTGGTGCATGGAAAGACGTCGACAAAGTGCACGAGCGATCGATTTTTAAAGCCCTCGCCTGGGTTCTGGAAAGAGTGCGTCACTTCGACAATAGTTATAATACCTGGCAAAGCATCAATGCGGAGGGTCAGTCCGAGAACTGTGAACGATGTGCACCCACCGCACCAACGTTGCAATGGACCAAAATTAACAAGAAAGTAGTTGCGATCGAAGATCCTGGTCAGGCTGGCGAGTACGAACGAAGGTTGAAGAGACGCCCTAGCCCATTTATTACCCAACTCATGCTCGATGATCGAGGCGTCGGCACTGTTCGCGTCGGCGTCAATATACCTACCCTTCTTCACCGTGCGTTATCCCGACTGCCATCCGAGAACAGACCTGCGCCCGCATCGTTATCATGGCGCATAAACACGGATTTCACGCCCAGCGTAGCGATCAGTTTACCAAAGTTCCGAATCCTTAGCAATAAGAAGGACAAAGAGCATGCTCAACCCCCGCATTTCAGTTTGCCGTTGCGGAAGGAACAACTGCGATCTCTAGAGTGGATGCTTGGCAGGAATCGCACGATGCGGAACCATTCATTGAAGAGGAAATCTCCGAAGCGATTCTTAGCCCTTTGGGCTGGAGAGCAGAAGGTAGGGCGCAACGCTCCGTGCGTGTCAGGGGTGGCGTCCTCGCAGACCAAGTCGGCTACGGAAAAACCGCGATCACTTTGGGACTGATCGATTGTGCATCACGGAGCGTCAAAGAGGAGTTCTCGAGGATGGGCCGCGTTCCTGGAAAGATCGCTGTCAAAGGGACTTTGATCATCGTCCCGCCTCACTTGACCAGACAATGGAATTCTGAAGTGACAAAGTTCACAAAGCACAAGTTCAAGGTTCTCGTGCTATCGACTGTGGCAAACCTGAATAGCACCACTATCGAAGACGTTCAGGAGGCTGACATTATCGTCGTCGCTTCGAATATCTTCAAAAGCAATGTCTATCTTGAAAACCTTCAGCTTCTCGCCGCTGCCGGGGACTTGCCAGCCAAGGATGGCCGCCATTTTAAGCTCGTCTCAAAGAGTGCTTAGAATCTTTGAAGCAGCAGACGGATAGATTGCATGACGAAGGTTCTATCGCCGTTATGGAGGAAATCAGGGCCGCTCAGGAACGAGGTGCATGGCTTGTCTCTTCTGTGTATCGGTCTTGCTGAAAAACCGTAGCAGCTGAACAAGAAGCAACAGCAGCCGCTGCCGCATTAGCACAATCGAAGAGACTGAAGGGCAAATCTTATCGTGAGGCAGCCGAGAAGAAAGAGAAAGGAGCCACGAAGCACCAAGCTAATGCTGCGCCTAAGAAAGCCGCGCCTGCTAAGAAAACGCCATCGGGCCTTATCATGGAAGTTGTCCTCCCTGCGCGACACAAAGTAGGCCATACGTCCTCTTCAGACGCTGAAGGTTCTGCTGAGGAATTGGGCGCGATTTGCCTCGCCGCCCGAAGCGGAATGTCAAGAGGTTACGGATAAACATCTCCGACGATGAGGACGAGGAAGAGGAGACCAGTGCAAAGTCTTCCCGCAAGCAGACAAGTCCCGGAAAGGTACTGCTAGAAGGAAAGGGAGTGATTCCTCCGACTATTCGGAAGAGCCCACTGAAAATTCGGAATCCGAAGTGGAAGAGCCACCCTTCACCTCTGACGACGACGCGAGCACGGAAGTTTCGACCAGATCGCTCAAGATTAAATCAGCCACAAAGGGCAAAAGCGTCCGGAAAGACTTCTCAAGCTTCCAGCTCGCTCGCTGTTGATAGCGACGACGACATGGACGTGGATGACGATCCAAGAAGAAGGGTAAGGCCGCCAAGCGCAAGGCGGACGACAGCGACGAGCGCCCGGCCAAGAGGCAAAAGCGAGCCGAATCTGACCCCTGGAAACTTCAATCATGGGAGGTCCGGCGGGACTGGACGCAAATGAAGGCACCTCCTCTTGAAATGTTCCACTTCACACGTAAGGTCGTCGACGAGTACACGTACCTGGACGGAAAAGTGCTTTCCCTTGTGACGCAGCTGACGGCCGAACGACTCTGGGTCCTGTCTGGAACGCCACCTATTCATGACTTTGCGGCGTTGAAGACGATTGCGAATTTCCTGAACCTGCATCTTGGCGTCGACGATGACGGCGAAGGTCAGTCGCTGAAATCAAGAGGCGTCGCAAGGAGCAAACAGGCATGTCCGGTGTCATTCTCCACAGTCATTGCAGCTGATGGTCCGTAATAGCCGTGGAGAAATTTCATTCCTTCCGTGAAGTTCACAGCCTGGAATGGCACGCACATCGACATCAGCTGGGCCAAACCTTCCTTGACCAGTTCGTACGGCAAGTACGTAAAATGCCCACCTGGTCTTGATTTGAGCTAAACAAAGTTCAGAACATCGCCGAAATCGACGAGATACCATGGACAGAAAAGATTCAGAGGATTGCTCTGCCTGCCGCCGAGCGTGCCATCTATCTCGAATTGGAACACCACCACTTTCGCGCCCTCGATATGACAATCAAGCGAGGCAGAAGACGGAAAGCGATCGAGAACGACGGCTGGCGCAATCTCTTGGAGAGAGCAAGTGAGTGATTATTACATGCCGCCGACGTAAGTCATTGAGACTGACACAATCCAGGACTGCGGAGGAGGCGCTTCTCAAGCGATGTTCGCACTTTGACTTGGAGATGTCCAATGAGAACGCTATGAAAGCCTGCGATGTCATCGTGAAGGAACGACAG